>CM035155.1:123755132-123779910 GCA_020205615.1 Panax quinquefolius | reverse complement strand
AAATCCATTCTTGATTTCATATATTCTATTATACTCGGTTGGTTAAAGTTTTGGCTTCTATACTCCATGAAATTAGTAGAATATCTGGATATTTGCGCTTCATCCAAATCTTTTCATGAAAATATTCTTACGAGCATTCTGAATTTTTACTCCACAAAGAAATATCATGTTGACAATTTGGGGCGTTATTGATTTTTCGATAAACTAAAATTTAAATCTTTAAAATTTATCCTTGAACTTGTTTTATTGAATTATTATGTCATTGTTATCATCCTTATGCTTATATTGTGATGAAAGTCATCTATGGCTTACGTGCATAGATGGACTTGGTATGATTATGACCAGGGATTATTCGGTATAATCATGACCTGTAATGTTATAAATGATGTGGTAAAAGTCCTCAGTGGCCTGTAGTGCATTGATGGATAGTTTTTGGTTTGATTATGACTAGGGATTATTCGGTATACTCATGACCATTGATGATTTAATAAATATCCTTGGCCCATAGTGAAGGGATGACTCGATGATGTGGTTTATTTATTAAGCTGAGTTTCAGCGATAAAAATTAAAGAAAACATTTTAAATCATAGAAGATAGTAGATATCATGCTCTACTTGACTCTTCTAATGGATTGTTTATTCCACTGCAGTTAAACTTGATGTCTATTGTATTTTATCAGTTTAACATTGTTGAAGACTAATGATAATTTATTCTGCATTATCTTAGTCATAATGTTTCTTACTGGACTAGTTGAGCTCACCCTTTTTCTTTCATTGTTCTCTTCAGGAAATTAGAACGTTGTGACGCCCCCAAAATAGGTATACATCACCTATCTTGAGTCGCCAAATACATGGTACAAAAATACAAATACAACTTAATAATACAACTGTCGTATAAAATACAACAAAACATAAACTGAGAGTTTTAATAAGAATATTGTCATCTAGACAATATCCACACTCAAAAGAGTTCTCATTACATATATTGTCACACTATTTAACAGAATAGTGAGGACTACTAATACTATCATCTGGACCATCACTCCGCTCCCCGACTAGTCCCGGCCACGATCTCATTTCAAGAAGAATACGGTGAAAGAAAGGTGAGCTCAACTAGCCCAAAGAAGAAATATTATGACTAAGATAATGCGAATAAATTATCGTTAGCCTTCATCGAGTTAAACCGATACAATATAACAAACATCAAGTTTAATCACAGCAATGAACAAACAATCCATTAAAAGAGTCAAGTAGAGAATAAAATCTACTATCTTTTATGATTTAAAAGGTTTTTCATCACTTTTATCATTTAGACTCAAATTTAATAAATAATCCACATCATCCTCAAGACTACGACCAAGGATATTCATTAATATCACAACCACAAATTATCCATGCACTATGGGCCTAGGATATTCGTGGTATTCATCAATGATCATGATCATGCCAACAACTCTGCTCATCAATGCACTACGGGCCAATAGGACTTTTACCACATCATTTGTAACATTACAATCATGATTATACCGATTAATCCACGGTCATAATCATACCAAGTCCATCTATACTTTTCAAAGCCACAAATGACTTTCAACATAATATAAACATGAGGATGATGACAATGATATAAGAATTCAATAAAACAAGTTCAAGAATTAATTTATCCAGAACTAATAACGTCCAAATTGTCAACATGATACTTCTTTGTAGAGTAAAATTCAAGAATGCTCGTAAGAATATTTCCATGAAATATCTTGGATGAAGCGCAAATATCAAGGATATTCCACTAATTTCATGGAGTATAGAAGTCAAAACTTTAACCAACTAAGTATAATAAAGAATGGAATAACAAAGATATCGCCAAAGCGCATATGGACCGCATGAATGTGCTATTCCAATGTAATAATAAATAATAAAACCGTGTCAAAGTAAATTGCACCGGCTGCGGGATATTCCAATGTAATAATAAAGAATGGAATAACAATGTAAACCACCATGCATGCGATAGACCGCGATGAAGTTATTCCAATGTAATAATAATTAATGGAACTGTGTCAAAGCGTAATACGCGACCGGCTGTGATATTCCAATAGAATAATTAAAATTCAGATAAGGCACACTTAGAAGAGGGGGTTGAATAAGTATGGATACAAACTATGACCAATTTAAAACTTTAAACTAAATTATTGAATGTAACCTACTATATTGATGAATGCAGCTTGCTGAATGAATATGGTCTACCAAATTGAATTTTTGTTTAAGAAAATATCTTGGTGTTTTTATAAGTTAAATGGAATATTTAATGTTAACAAAAATTATCACGATGAAACAAATAATTAATTGTGTTTATTTAGCAAATCAATTAACTTGAGTGATATTAAGTTAAAGCAAGTAATAAGAATAACACCAAGATTTTTTACGTGGTTCAGCTATTACCCTCTATAATAATAGCCTAGTCCACGCCCAATACCAACTAGTATTGGAGACTCACTTTTATTTCTTTAAAGACTCTTGTTACAAATCAGATTCTATAAAATTGAATTACAATAATTCACTTGAGCACTCTTGCTCCTTGTGCACCAATGCACCCCTTAAGCACCTATGCTTCCTTGAACCTGTTTGTAAACAAACCTTAATCCACCTAGATTAAATTCCCTTAGACAACACTTAGTCTAAACAAAAATAAGATTACAATAATAGAGGTCTAATGATCAAAGAAAATAAACAATTTAACAATGCAAGGCTCAACTAATGAATGCAATGATCAAGTAGAAATAGTAAAATATCACCAATATTATGCCCACGAAAATTTCTGAATTTATCAGCAACTCAAAATTTGCACCAAGAATAGAATAGCTTCCAAAGTATGTGAGTGCAATAATTAATTCGAGTAATGTAAGTGTTGATTTTCATCAGTAATCAATTCTTCTTTTTATAGCCCGTAAAACAACCGCTAGAAATAACAAATATTTCATTTGCTAATTTTGTTCCAGTTAGAACCAACATATTCAAAGAGATAAATAGCATTCCAATATTATTCCTGTTTGAAAAATAATTACGTTGCCACAGAAATAACAAATTCAATTGACTTAATATATTTAGAAGAAGCTGAACACTATTAATATTTAACTAGAGAGAGACCTAGTCACATAAATAACTCAATAGGCTTAAGACTTATCCAACACCTCTAGTAATTATGATTTCATAAAGTCTGCCGCCACTAATCTAGCAACCGAAGCAAGGAATAACATTTAAAATAGGAGAGAGATATGAACCAAATATTCAAGATAATGATTATCTTACATTTCCAAGATATGCATGTAACTCAACGTTTGAGAGTAATCATATCTTTTAATCTTCCAAAACATCAGTACATAGAAAAAATAATTCGGATAATACTTTCTATGCATATATAAATACTAACCATGTAAAATCAATTCTCTTAAAAATGTTTAACCATAATCCGGATAATAAATTAATTTCCTTTTTATACATGCATATAAATACTAACCAACTTAGCAATGTAACATAATTTAGGCATGCTAAAAATATTTAATTTAATACACAAACAATATGTCCTAGAGCCTTGTATTGAAAAATCAAATATCTGCAATGACCTTACATATTTTTCTTAGGACTCAAAACGTCTTCATTCTTCTTGAATAATCCATCAAACACTTCTTGAAACAATTTCCTGAAATTCACATAAAAAATTTAGTACCAATGAACAAGTCATCATCAAAACATTAGGCTAGAACGTGACATAATCAACAATAATAAATAATGTATCTGTGTCATGCGTAAACGCATGCATGTGATGTTCCAATGTAATAATAAAGAATGGAATAATGAAGAATTTCACCATGTATGCGGTATTAGCGATGTATAAAGTTATTCAACATAATGATAAAGAATGGAATAATGAAGAATTTCACCAAGTATAGGGTAGCCTGGTCTACAAAGTTATTCCAATGTAATAATAAAGAATGGAATAATGTAAGTTCTCTTCATGAATACAAAAGAAATAATATCCCTTATGAGTACACAAAATAATTTCCCTTACCTTAGAAGGAACTGGATATACGAGTAGTGAAGTAGCAGAATACTTTTATTCTTTCTCTCTATAGTTTCTCTCTCTAGAGTTTCAGTGAATTCGTAAGAAATAATGAAGGAATGAGCTTCTATTTATAGGAGAATGGACTGAATAGTAACTAATTCATGAACGGTCCAAATTGATTTACTTTTAAACGGACGATCCATATATGATTTACTATCTAGTATTAATAAAATATTCAATAAAATAAAATCTTTTAAATAAAATATAATATATTTCTATTTATAGTCTAATAAAATAAATAACTTTATAAAAGTAACTGCTTTTATATAAAAAGATTTTACTATGCAAACACTATACAAATAATATGCATAATAAAATATAATATATTCTAATTATTATCTAATAAAACAAATAACTTTATAAAAGTATTCTGCTTTTATATAAAAAGCTTTTCTGCTTTATTACATTAATAATACTAATAAAAAATTTATATATATAATATATATATATATATATATATATATAAAACTTCCATGACTTCATAAAAAGACACCTCAATATATTTAACAACATTTATCATCATTATTATAATTCACAATATTAATCGACCAATTAGATTCATGGGAAGGGGGCTTTCCAATAACGATTTCTCCTATCGCACGCAATTAGATGACCAAACCTCTCTTTGGCGTAACTTACAGACATCGTTAATATTGCAAATAATAATATTAATAACTCTCACATCATCTCAATTATTGATTTAATAATATATAAAATATCGAGAATAATTGAATCAAATAATGTGAGATACTATGCAACAATTATGTAGCAATAATTGAAAAAACGAGTGACTTCTCACGTAAGCATCAATAATCAATACCGTGCTACTATGCAACCACGCCAGACATTCTTTATTTTTTACTACCGGGTAGTTCAACAGTTTTAACGGTAAAATTTTCGCCGTTATTTTCATAAAAATATTTTTTTCGTTTTCTCAATCCGACAATAATTCCGTTGTGGGGTCCACCAATGATTGTGTCGTCGTACGGATATTTCCCGACAAAAAGAATATTCCCCGACCAAACGAATATTATATAACAACTTGCATACTTTGCAAAATTTATAAATATTACCCACCACTATAACATTATATCAAATCCACACCATAATTTTGAAAAAAATATTTCGAAAAATTTAAATCTTTATTCATAAAATTTGGGATCTCACAAACGTAGCCGGGACTAGTCGGGGAACGGAGTGACGGTCCGAGATGGTGTATTAGTAGTCCTCACTATTTTATAAAATAGTGTGACAATAAATGTAATGAGGACTCTATGTGAGAGTGGATATTGTCTAGACGGTAATATTCCTGTTTAAACTCTCAGCTATGTTTTGTCGTATATTACATGATATTTGTATAATTAAGTTTGTATTTATATTATGTACCACGTATTTGGCGACTCAGAATAGGTAATGTATACCTATTTTGGTGGCGTCATAGTTGGTATCAAAGCTTAGGGATATGATCCCTGGCTGAGATGTGAGACAAGAACTAGGAGGGGAGAGACGGGGAATTCATTCGCTAGTATGACCTACCTAAGTTTATTTGGTATTTAATTGGTTGGTCAGAGTATAGGGATAATATGTGATATGTTAATTAAACCCTTGTTTTGTGGCAGTATTTGAAAATGGCATCCGAAAATGTTGAGATAAGCAATGAAGCACATGAGACCGTTGAGTCACCACAGATTAATACCTAGGATAATGTGCAACAAGAAGACAATAATCCTCAGGTAAACAACAACGATC
The DNA here is from genome assembly GCA_020205615.1 of Panax quinquefolius. Classification (NCBI taxonomy): domain Eukaryota; kingdom Viridiplantae; phylum Streptophyta; class Magnoliopsida; order Apiales; family Araliaceae; genus Panax; species Panax quinquefolius. Next base: position 123,774,045 of record CM035155.1, on the reverse strand, counting down.
AAATGATGAACGATGGAATGTTCAGAGGTTTTATGCAATTCATGCAACATCAGGCGAAGGCGGCTCCTGTCCAAAATGCAGGTGGAAACACTAATAACTCTCAGACGGTCACTACTAAGTAGTTCAAGGAGAACCAAAACCACTTAAGGCAGAAACGTGGATAAAGCAGATCTGCAAGATATTTGATGTCTTGGGATGCACCGAGGGGGCAAGGGTTCCTTTGCCACCTTCATGTTATGTGAGCAGAGAGGCAGACATCGGTGGGAATTTGTAAAGCGACTAACCCGCCAGACCAAGATGACTTGGGAGAAGTTCCAAGAATTGCTCAATGACAAGTACTTTCCCGAAAGTATTCATCACATGAAAGAGGTAGAGTTTATCAAGTTGGAGCAAAACAACATGACTGTATCGCAGTACGAAGCCAAGTTTGCCGAGTTGTCCCGATTTTCGTCCCATTTGGTCGATAATGAGGAGCGAATGAGGCGAATATTTCTAAGAGGTTTGAAACCTGATATACGTCAATACCTCATTTCTCATAAATTATGTTTGTATTCAGATATTGTGAATAGGGCTCAATTATTGGAGCGTGATAATGAGTCAGTACAACTAAAAGGTAATGACCAGCAACACGATAATAATCATACCAGTGGCAACGGCCATCGGAACAATGATAACCATCGTGGGGGAAATTATCATGCCAAGAATGGTAACCACTTTGGTGGTAATCATGGCCAAGATAATAGGGGTGGAAAATTCAAGAAGAGAAGGTTCAACAACGATGGAAAGATAGCAAGCACCAACACCCATTTCAAGGAAGGAGAACGACCACCATTGTATGCTTCAAATGCAGAGGGGAGGACATATCAAATTCAAATCAAGCGTGATGCAAAATCCAAAGCATGTTACAATTATTGAAAAGAAGGTCACCTAGCCCAATTTTATCGTGCACCAAAGTCAAGTCCACCGACGGTGGCACCAAAGCTCTGATACCTGACAAAACAAAGTCGGTGGTTTCGTGGAGAGCATTTTTGTGACTTCAAAAGCGAGTAACTCGAACAAAGTTAACACGGGTTAGTTAATTATAAATTTTTGCAAAGTCTATACCTTATTATATACCGGTTCTACCCATTCTTTTATCTCTCTTGCTTGCGCTGAATGTTTAAATTTGACTCCTGAGAAATTAGACTTTGACTTATCTATTGAAACTCTGTTAGGAGAAACCTTCGTTACCTCTACTATTTATAAATCTTGTTTGATTTATATCGATACCCTCACGTTACCTGTCGATTTTATCTCTTTGAAAATACTTGCCCTTGATGTGATTTTAGGAATCGATTAGTTAACTACTCATCATGCTAAAATTGATTATTTTCGTAAGGTTGTTAGCTTTTATATTCCTAACCAACCTGTTATGCGAATTCAAGTAACCAAACCACTAAAGTCAATCATTGTCATATCAAGCTATAAGTAAAGAGCCCCGATCCTTTCGTTGTTGACTTCCTTGTGTGGAATGCACCGAAGCCAGACTTTCTGTAGGCGACGTCGTGAATGACAATGGCAAGTTAATAGGTATCAATGTGACGTACTATCCAAGTCTTGGATCAGAGTCACAGTTTTGAATGATATTTCTATTATTAATAAATTTTCTGACGTATTCTCTGAAGACTTCCTAGCCTACCCCAGAGCGTGAAATCAAATTTTGTATTGACTCCTGTACAAAACCCCATTTCTAAAACCCCTAAATATTTCTTCAACTAAAACGAATGTAACATGTGCCAAAGACGTTGGCTTGAGCTGTTGTAGATTTTGATCGTACCATTCAATACCATCGTGAAAAAGCGAACGTGGTAGCTAACGCGTTGAGTAGAAGATCATATGCGTTTATGAGTGCGAATATACGAACCTACGTGAAGATAACGAATATAATATTAGAACCGACTTTAGTCGATAATGTTAAAGTTGCTAAAGCTACAGATCCGGAGATGATGAATACGAAGAAGAAGGTTCAAGAGGGCGTTATTCTAGAAGCAAGAATCGATGAAGAGAAGAAATCTCAACCCTCGATTTAATTAGCCCATTTGAAATCCTCGATCGAGTAGGAACTGTGGCTTATAGACTCGTTTTACCGCCAAGTATGTCGCGTGTTCATAACGTTTTTTACGTATCGATGTTACGTAAATATGTGGATGACCCGAACCACGTTATTAAATTAGAACTAGAAGAGATAGCAGAAGATTTAACGTATAAGGAGATACGTGTTAAAATATTGGATAAGAAATATCGTATTCAACACTCAAAGGTTATACCTCAAGACTTAGAATCTGAAATGAAGTTAAGGTATCCTCATCTCTTTGGCATACCAGGTACGTACGTAAATTTCGAGGGCAAAATTTCATAAGGAGGGGAGATTGTGAGATCCCAAATTTTATGAATAAAGATTTAATTTTCTCAAAATATTTTTTTTCAAAATTATGGTGTGGATTTGAGATAATGTTATAGTTGTGGGTAATATTTATAAATTTTGAAAATTATGCAAGTTGTTGTACAATATTCGATTGGTCGGGGAATATTCTTTTTGTCGGGAAATATCCGTACAACGGTACAATCATTGGTAGACCCCACAACAGAATTATTGTTGGATTGAGAAAACGACAAAAATATTTTTATGAAAATAACGACGGAATTTTTACCGTTAAAACTGTTGAACTACTCGGTAGTAAAAGTACAATAATATGCGTGGTTGCATAGTAGCCCACAGTATTGATTATTGATGCTTACGTGAGAAGTCACTCAGTTTTGTTTAATTATTGCTACAATAATTGTTGTATAAGATCTCACGTTATTTGATTCAATTATTGTCAATATTTTATATATTATTAAATCAATAATTGAGACGAACGGGTTATTAATATTATTATTTACAATATTAACGATGTCCGGAAGTTCTGTCAAGGAGAGGTTTGGTCACCTAATTGCGCGGCCAATAGGGAGAAATCCTTATTAGAAAGCCCCCTCTTTCTTGGGAATGACCAGTCGATTAATAGTGTGAATTATAATAATGATGATGAATTTTGTTTTATTATTATTATAAACGTAATAAAATGTAAATCTTTTATATAAAAATGTAATACTTTTTTATAAAGTTTTATTTTATTTGATTATAAATAGAATAAAATATATTTTATTATGCATAGTGTTTGCATATATGCCTCGCATAGTGTTTGCAGATAGTAAAATCTTTTTATATAAAAACACAATACTATTATAAAGTTATTTGTTTTATTAGATTATAAATAAAATATATTATATTTTATTATGCATAGTATTTGCATAGGCTCGCATAGTATTTGCATAGAAAATCTTTAATATATAAAATAGAATACATTTATAAAGTTATTTGTTTTATTAGATTTTAAATAAAATATATAAACATAAATATAAATATATATATATATATATATTTATAAATAGAATATATTATATTTTATTGCATAGTATCATTTCCATTCTCCTATAAATAGGATGCTTTGTTAGAATTGAAAATCACACCAGAAGTTCAGAGAGTTCTTCTTCTATAATCTTGAGCGTATTTCTTTAGAGTTTTAAGAAAGCTTTGAGCGTAGAAAACAGTATAAGTTTTCTTCAAGAATATCCTCGCCCTACCAGTCAGAATACTCTTCTTTCTAAGGTAAGGGTTATTATTCTTTCGTATTCATGAAGAGAATTATTTTCTTTCAATACTCATAAGAGCTGTTATTTCATTTTTTATTATTATGTTGGAATAACCTGTCTATGCGAAGTACCGCATACATGGTGAAATTCTTCTGTTATTTCATTCTTTATTACTCTATTGGAATAACCTGTTTGTGCGGTCTATCGCATGCCTGGTGAAGTCTGTTCTTATTCCATTCTTTATTATTCTGTTGGAATATCCTGTCTGTGTGGTTTACGCATGACACCGGTTCCATTCTTTATTATTCTCGCTGGAATATCCTGTCTGCGCGGATTACGCATGACCTCGGTTCCATTCTTTATTATTACATTGGAATATCGTATCATCGCGGATTACGCATGACACCGTTCCATTCTTTATTATTCTCGCTGGAATATCTTTGTTCGCTCGGCTTTACGCATGACCGGTTCCATTATTTATTATTATGTTGAATAACCTCGTCTGCATGCGGATTACGCACGCCCGGTGAATTCTTCATTATTCCATTCTTTATTATTCTATTGAATAACTCGTCTATGTGGATTACCACATGCATGGTGAATGATCCTTCGTATTCATTCCTTATTAAATTGTGGAAATGATCCGCTCACGGATTACCGCATGGTCGGCAAAAATCTATTTGCGCTTCATATATTCTATTATACTCATTGGTTAAAGTTTTAGCTTCTATACTCCATGAAATTAGTAGAATATCCTGATATTTGCGCTTCATCCAAAGATCTTTTCATGGAAATATTCTTCTGATAATTCTTGAATTTTACTCCATAAAGAAGTATCATGTTGACAATTTGGACGTTAATAATTTTTGGATAAACTAAAATTTAAATCTTTAAAATTTATCCTTGAACTTGTTTTATTGAATTATTATGTCATTGTCATCATCCTCATGCTTATATTGTGATGAAAGTCATCTTTGGCTTACGTGCATAGATAGACTTGGTATGATTATGACCAGGTATTATTCGGTATAATCATGACCTGTAATGTTATAAATGATGTGGTAAAAGTCCTCAGTGGCCTGTAGTGCATTGATGGATAATTTTTGGTATGATTATGACCAGGGATTATTAGGTATAGTCATGACCATTGATGATTTAATGAATATCCTTGGCCCGTAGTGCAGGGATGACTCGATGATATGGTTTATTTATTAAGTTGAGTCTCATCGATAAAAATTGATAAAACATTTTAAATCATAGAAGATAGTAGATGTCATGCTCTACTTGACTCTTCTAATGGATTGCTTATTCCATTGCAGTTAAACTTGATGTCTATTGTATTTTATCAGTTTAAAATTATTGAAGACTAATGATAATTTATTCTGCATTATCTTAGTCATAATATTTCTTACTGGGCTAGTTGAGCTCACCTTTTGCTTTCATTGTTCTCTTGAGAAATGAGAACGTAGCGGGACTAGCTCTGGGGAATGGAGTGACGGTCCGAAATGGTGTATTAGTAGTCCTCACTATTCTATAAAATAGTCTGACAATAAATGTAATGAGGACACTATTTGAGAGTGGATATTGTCTAGAAGGCAATATTCCTGTTTAAACTATTAGCTATGTTTTGTCGTATATTACACGACGTTTGTATAATTAAGTTTGTATTTGTATTATGTACCATGTATTTGGCAACTCAGAATAGGTGATGCATACCTATTTTGGGGGTGTCACATTATATTCATTTAAGTTATGAATAAAAGATATAATAGTTTGACGATAGTAGTATCGTGGCGGACCAGATTCGAGGTTCAAATGGACCTGGATTTGGGGGCGTCATAGGCTGGTATCAAAGTTGTAGGTTATAAACTTAGGTAAGTGTACCTTAGGCTATAACCTGAGAGAGAGAAAGATAAAGATTAAAATATATAGGCGAAGATTCAAAGAAGAATCTTGAAGTAAGAAAATGAGAATTTAGGAGTTTCCTAACTCCGGTAATAAAATGAAAGACGATGTCTATAAGATGAAGATGATAAAGAGAATAATAATGAACTCGAGTGGAGTTTTGTTGAAATAGGGAAAGAACCCTAAGGTAAATTGATGATCATGACGTGATCGGAATGAGCTATGAAGTGATAAATAGTCTATAACGACTAAGTGTGTATAGCTTGATGCTATAAGAGATTTTATTGTGAAATGGTATAATATGAACTCATGAGGAGTTGTGTGTGATGAGATACGAAGAATTCATATAAAGTAAAGTGTGAGATAGAGTTAAGCGAGATTTCAATTGAGGACCCATGTCAGTAGCTGAGTTATATGATTCCTTGTTATGGGCGGAGAATTGTACTTGGTGTAAAAACCACTTAGTTCTGGCACTGATAATCGTTGAAATGTTTGTGTCACGCTATTTACTATATACCTGTTGAGAAGGTGATTCTTTTCTCATGTGTATAACAGATAGATAGGTTATAGTTAGAGAATATAAGGTTAAGTTGTGAGTTCGTAAAATTCATATTTATGGTATGATCGTGACTCCTAATTATATGAAATGTTTTTGAACCCCTCAACGAATGGACGCCTATGGTCTGACTAGGGTAAGTTCTTAAATTCATATGATTATGGCAAGTTGCTGAATTTCCAAAGTGTGGTAAATTTGATGAACTATATCGGGTATATATATGTTATGAAGTTAGAAATTTTGGTATAGTAAGCATTAATGGTGTTAGAGATTAATAGAATGAAGCAATGGAGTAAAGTTGATGGAGAAACATGAATTTTCTAAATCTTCTACCTCTGCTAGATTTTCAAAATTTATTAACTTCGTGCTGATGTTTGCATTTCTGTCTTCTAAAAAAACTTTGGATCATGTGATTGAACCAATGATGTTTTAAAAATAATACCGTTATCCATATGTTTATGCTAATTGTTTCGGCTAAGATAAAATGATTTGAAAATTTTCAAAACGTATTTCTGACCATTTGCATCATTTGGTATGGTGTAGAAATGGTAAACGATGGAGTCTTCATTGTAGTTAAACCTAGTGTTGGTTGTGATCGAAAGATCGTCAGCCAATTTTGGTACGGTGTAGTACGACAAAGTCACATAATGGCGGAATCCTCAACGTGCTACTAATCTGGTACGGTATCATGACGTCATAAAAGAATTTTTGGTTTTCTTTTAAATTATGAAGATGGTCAATTAAGTTGGCCAAATTATTTCGATTAATATCCGAATTGTTGATAAAAGTCTAAGCTATTTGATTCGACTAGACGATTGTTGAAAAATATTTGTGGAATTCAAGCGTTCTTGAGTATTTATGCCAAACCAGATTGTTCTGGTGCGGATTCAGATGTGGAAAAAGCTGGGGTGAACAACCCTATAAGGGGACATATTTTCGGGGAAAATGGTTCTGAACGTAACGCATATAGTCGTTACAAAACACTACGTTGTAGCCCAACGTATGGTACAATAGGCTGGCCACCAAGCATACGTGTGGAGGGTTTTTCAGTCCTTGTGATTGGCATAGTGTTGCATAGTGTTTTGCATAGTGTTGCATAGTAAAAATCTTTTTATATAAATAGAATATATTATATTTTATTTAAAAGATTTTGCTTTAAATATGGACCGTCAGATTAAAGTAAATCAATCTGGACCATTCATGAGTTAGTTACTATGCATTCTATTTTTCTATAAATAGAAGCTCATTCCTTCATTATTTTCTTACGAATTCACTGAACTCCAGAGAGAGAAAATTTTAGAGAGAAAGAAAAAGAGAAGTCTGCTACCTTTCTTTTCCTATATTCAGTTTCTTTTACGGTAAGGGATATTATTCTTTTATAATCATGAAGAGAACTGTTGTTATTCCATTTCTTATTATTCTGTTGGAATAACCTGTATACGCGGAATACCCTATACTTGGTGACATTCTTCTATTATTCTGTCTTTATTATTCCGTTATTACATCCTCGTATGCATGCTTTTTGGGACCGGTTCCGCTTTCTATTATTCTATTTTTATTATTACGCCGAATATCACATGTCTGTCTTTATCTGTGGGACTGGTTCCATCTTTTATTATTTCGCCTTTATTATTACATTAAAATATCACATGCATCTATATCGCCGGACCAAGTTCCATCATTTATTATTCCGCATTTATTATTACATTTGGAATATCCTCGCATGCAGTGTGAATTTCACCGACACGGTTTTGTTAATATTATTATTCGTTAGAATAACTTTTGTCTATCTGAAAGCACCGCATGCATGGTGATTTCATTTGTTATTCCATTCTTTATTATTACATTTGGAACATCCCGCTTGCAGTGATTTTCACCGACTTTGTTTCCATTATTATTATTCTGTTAGAATAACCCGCTACATCTGAAGTCCGCATTCATGGTGATATCTTTTGTTATTCCATTCGGTATTATACTCGGTTGATTAAAATTTTGACTTCTATACACCATGAAATTAGTGGAATATCCTTGATATTTGCGCTTTATCCAATATTTTTCATGAAAATATTCTTCTGAGCATTCTTGAATTTTACTTTACAAAGCAATATCATGTTGACAATTTGGACGTTATTAGTTCCGGAATAACTTAATTCTTGAACTTGTTTTATTGAATTCTTATATCATTGTCATCATCCTCATGTTTATATTTTTTGAAAGTCATCTGTGGCCTGTAGAGCATGGATGGACTTGGTATGATTATGACCAGGGATTAATCGGTGTAATCATGACCGTAATGTTATAAATGATGTGGTAAAAGTCCTCATTGGCCCATAGTGCATTGATGGACAGTTGTTGATATGATCATGACCATTGATGAATACACAAATATCCTTGGCCCGTAGTGCATGTAATTTGTGGTCGTGACCCTAATGAATATTCTTGGCCGTAGTGCAGGGATGATGTGGATTATTTATTAAGTTGAGTCTCAGCGATAAAAGTGATGAAAAACTTTTTAAATCATAAAATATCATAGTAGATTCTATTCTCTACTTGACTCTTTTAATGGATTGCTTGATCCGCTGCAGTTAAACTTGATGTCTATTGTATTTTATCAGTTTAACATTGTTGAAGGCTAATGATAATTTATTTTGCATTATCTTAGTCATAATATTTTTTGCTGGGCTAGTTGGAGCTCACCTTTCTTTCACTGGTTCTCTTAAGGAAAGGAGAACTTAGTTGGGACTAGTCGGGAACGGAGTGATGGTCCGAGATGGTGTCTTAGTAGTCCTCACTATTCTCAGAAAATAGTGTGATAATAAATGTAACGAGGACTCTATTTGAGAATGGATATTGTCTAGAAGATAATATTTGTATTTAAACTCACAACATATGTTTTGTCGTATTATATACATATTCTTTGTATTATTAGTTTGTATTTGAATTTTGTACCATGTATTGGCGACTCAAGATGGGTGATGTATACCTAATTTTGGGGCGTCACAGTTAGAGTCAAAGCTTAGGGATATGATCCTGGCTAAGGTGTGAGACAAGAACTAGGAGGGAGAGCAGAATTTCTTTGCTAGTATGACCTACCTAAGTTTATTTGATATTTAATTGGTGGACGATTGAGTATAGGGATAATATGTGATATGATAATTAACCCTTGTTTTGTGGCGGTGTTTGAAAATGGCATCCAGAGAATGTTGAGATCATCAATGGAGCATAGGAGACCGTTGAGTCTCCACAGATCAATAATCAGGATAATGTGAATCAGGAAGGAGACATTCCTCAGGCAAACAACAACACTGACGAAATGATGAACGATGGAATGTTCAGAGGCTTTATGTAATTCATGCAACATCGGTAGAGCGGCTCATGTCAAAAATGCAGGTGGAAACACCGGCAACTCTCGGACGGTCCATCATGAAGCGATTTAAAGAACTGGGACCACCAGAGTTTTTGGAGAGCCAAAACCACTTAAGGCGAAGACGTGGATAAAGCAGATTAACAAGATATTGATGTCTTGGGATGCTCCGAGGAGCAAAGGTTCCTTTGCCACCTTCATGTTGCGTGTAGAGGAGGCAGACTTGGTGGGAATCTATAAAACATACTCAACTCGCCACACTGAAGATGTATTGGGAGAAGTTCGAAGAATGTTCAACGACAAGTACTTTCCAAAGTATTCGTCACATGAAAGAGGTAGAGTTCATCAAGTTGGAACAAAACAACATGGCCATATCGCGATGCTGAAGCCAAGTTTGCCGAGTTGTCCGGTTTGCGTCCCATTTGGTTGATAATGAGGAGAGAATGGCGCGAATGTTTTTAAGAGGTTTGAAACACGAGATACGTCGATATCTTATCTCTCATAAAGCGTGTTTGTATTAGAGATGTTGTTAATAGGGCTCAATTATTGGAAGCGCGATAATGAGTTAAACCAACCAAAGGAGAGCGGTAAGGCAAAATGATAATACCGGTGATAACGATCGTCGAAGCGGTGACAATAAGCGTGGAGGAATCAACATGCGAAATGGTAACCACTTTGGTGGTAATCATGGCCAAAACAATAAGAATGGACATTTCAAAAGAGGAGATTCAACAATGATGGAAAGCGTCAACATCGGCACACATCGTTAAGGAAGGAGAACGACCACCTATCATATGCTTCAAGTGTGGAGGAGAGGACACATCGGTCCCAATGTGCGATGCCATCAAAAGCATGTTACAACTGTGGAAGAAAGGTCACACCGCCCGATTTTGTCGTGCAATCAAGACAAAATCCAATGGGATGGAGCACAAAGGTCGTCCCGGAAAAAGTCAAAGCCCAGTAGTCTGAGGAGAGCGTTTGTTGTGACCTCCCGAAAGCAAGGAACCCGAGGAGGTCATCACGGGTAAGCTTATCATAAACTCTAGCGAAGTTTATACCTTATTTGATCTGGGGTTCTACCCATTCTTTTATTTCTCTACTTGCGCTCAACGTTTAAATTTGACTCAGGAGAAATTGGACTTTGACTTATCTGTTGAAACTCCATTGGGAGAAACCTTCATTACATCCACGGTTTATAAGTCTTGTTTGGTTTAAATCGGTACCCTCACATTACTGTCGATCTTATTTCATTGAAAATACTTGCATTTGATGTAATTCTAGGGATTGATTGGTTAACTACTAATCATGCAAAATTGATTGTTTTAAATAAGGTTGTTAGCTTTCATATTCCTAACAAACCTATTATCACGAATTCAAACAACCAAACCATTAAAATCAATCACCGTCATCTCAAGCCATAAAGTTATTCGTTTATTGAAAAATGGATGTCAAGCTTTCTTAGCTCATGTCATGGATCTAAACAAAAATACGTCGATTTTGAATGATATTTCTATTGTTAATGAATTTTTCCGACGTATTCCCGAAAGAACTTCTGGCCTACCCCGGCGTGAAATTGAATTTTGTATCGACCTTGAACCCTAGGTACAAAACCCATTTCCAAAGCCCCATGTCGAATGGCTCTATTGAACTTGAGGAGTTAAAGACCCAATGCGCAGAATTGTTAGACATTGGCTTTATTCGTCCCTAGTACTTCTCCTTGGGGTGCTCTGTTCTATTCGTGAAGAAGAAAGATGGGAGTATGCGACTTTGTATTGATTATCGGGAGTTGAATCATGTCACCATCAAAAATAGGTACCCATTGCCACATATTGATGACTGTTTGACCAGATTGCAAGGAGCCAAATTCTTTTCAAAGATTGATCTTCGTTCGGATATCACCGATTGAAGATTAGAATGATGACATTCCAAAGGCGGCTTTTCGAAACTTCGATGCGGGCATTATGAATTCCTAGTCATGTCTTTTGGATTGACTAATGCTCCTACTTTTGCCTTCATGGATATGATGAACCGAGTATTCAATTAATATTTGGATCACTTTGTGGTCGTCTTTATTGATGACATCCTTATTTATTCCAAAAGCCGTGAAGATCATGAAAGCAACACTTGAGGTTTGATACTCCAAAAGCTTCGTGAATATAAGCTTTATGCGAGTTGAAGAAATGCGAGTTACGGCTTGAGGAAGTAGCATTTCTTGGGCACGTGGTATCAAGTCATGGAATATCTATTGACCCAACAAAGATTGAAGCTATTCAAAGTGGGAACAACCTAAATCGATGACCGAAAGTCGTAGCTTTCTCGGTTTAGTTTGGTTATTATCGGAGATTCGTTGGAAGGATTTTCTCAAATCGCTACTCCACTAACTTCGGTGACTCGGAAATATACAAATTTTGGTTGGAGCGAGGAATGTGAGAAGAGTTTTCAAGAACTCAGAGGAGACTCATTTCAACATTATATTTTGACAATACCATCGGTTCGGAGGATTTGTCATCTCTGATGATGCTTGGGAAAAGGGTTAGGATGTGTTCTCATGCAACATGGGAAAGTCATAGCCTATGCCTCACGACAACTCAAAGAATATGAGAGGAATTATCCTACTCATGATCTAGAGTTGGCAGCTGTTGTTTTCGCACTAAAGATTTGGAGGCATTACTTGTATGGGGAGAAAGTGGAAATCTTTACGGATCATAAAAGCCTCAAATATTTCTTCACTCAAAAGGAACTCAACATGCGACAACGACGTTGGCTTGAACTGTTGAAAGATTATGATCATACCATCCAATACCATCCTGGAAAAGCAAACGTGGTAGTGACGCGCATGAGTAGAAGATCATATGCGAATGCGAGTGCGATATTGTCAACGCAAAAGGCCCATTTTGTATGACTTGCAAAGGATGGAGATAGAGATAAAGACTCGAGGGACCAACGTGATGATGGCGAACATACTGAGTAGAAGCAAGCGTTAATTGATAAAGTTAAAGATGCTCAAACTACGGACACAGGAGGCGTCGTATGAGGAAGAAAGTGCAAGAAGGTGTTATGCCGGAAGCAAGAATCGATGATGAAGGAATACTTAGAGTCAACTCCAGACTTTGTGTTCCTAATGATCTTGAGTTAAAGTATAAAATCATGATGGAGGCGCACAACACACCATTTGCAATCCATCTGGGAGTACCAAAATGTACCGTGATCTTAAATCATACATTTTGGTGGAGCAATATGAAGAGAGAGATAGTATTTGTTTATCTCAAGGTGTCTAACTTGTCAACGAGTCGGCGGAGCATCAAGTACCAAAAGGTCCATTGCAACCACTTGAAATTCCGAAATGGAAGTGGGAGCACATTACCATGGATTTAGATTCTTGGTCTTCCCAAGGTTTCTCAAGGCATTGATGCAATTTGGGTCATTGTTGATAGATTGACCAAGTCTGCTCATTTCTTACCAATCGAGAAACTTATACACTTGAGCGTCTTGCTCATTATGTACATAAATGAGATTGTAAGGCGCATGGTATGCCGGTATCCATAGTTTACGATCGAGACCCAAGATTCACTTCACGATTTTGGGTTGGTTTGCAAAAAGCTATGGGTGCGCAATTTATGATTTAGTTCGGCATATCATCCTCGAGACGGACGGACAATCGAGAGGACTATTCAAACTCTGGAAGATTTATTAAGACTCGTGTCCTTGACTTCAAGGAAGTTGGGATAAGTTCTTACCATTGGTGGAGTTTTCCTACAACAACGGTTATCAAGCAAGCATTGGCATGGCTCCATTCGAGCGTTGTATGGAAGAAAGTGTCGTTCTCCGGTATATCTTTGGGATGAGGTGGGTGAAGCAACAATGTTGGGGCCGGAGTTGAATGCGTATGACTACGAAAAAGATTCAAACGATCCGACAACGTATAAAAACCTCACAAGATCGACAAAAGAGTTATCTTGATCTTCATCGAAAGGGCGTGGAATTCGATATAGGAGATCATGTGTTGTTACGTGTTGCTCCATGGAAAGGAGTTACGAGGTTTGGAAAGAGAGGAAAGCTCAATCCTCGATTCATTGGCCCATTTTAATCCTCGATCGAGTAGGGCTGCGTGGCTTATAGACTCGCTTTTCTGCTTGAGTATGTCTCGTGTTCATAACGTTTTCACATATCCATGTTACGTAAATATGTGAAAGACCCAAACCAAATTATTAAGTTAGAACCCGAATGAAATAGCGGAAGATTTAACGTATGAAGAGGTTCTGTTCAAATCTTGGATAAGAAGGAACATATTCTACGCTCGAGTTATACCTCAAGTCAAAATTTTGTGGAGAAACCACGATGTTGAGGAAATGACACAGGAGTTAGAATCGAAATGAAGTCAAGGTATCCTTACCTCTTCGATATACCGGTACGTACCCTAATTTTGAGGGAAATTTCTTAAGAAGGGAGGTTGTAAGACCCCAAATTTTTAATAAAAATGAATTTTCTATAAATATCATTTTTGATTATTATGGAGTAAATTTGATATAATGTTATAGTTGTGGGTAATAATTATAAATTTTGCAAAATCACGCAAGTTGTTATATAATATTCGATTGGTGGGGAATATTCATTTTAAGCGGGAAATATTAAATGCGACAAGACAATCATTAGTGGACCCCATGACAAAATTATTGTCGGATTGAGAAAAGCGACAAAAATATTTTATTAAAAATAACGGCGGAAGTTTTACTGGTTGATCTTGTTGAACTACTTTCGGTAGTAAAAGTACGATGTCGTACATGTGGTTGCATAGTAGCACACGGTATTGATTATTGATGCTTATGTGAGAAGTCACTTTCGGTTTGATTCAATTATTGTCGATTAATAATATGAATTATTATAACGATAATGAAGTTTTGTTTTATTATATTATTAACATAATAATACGAAACATCTTTTATATAAAACATAATACTTTATTAAAGTTATTACATAAATAGAATATATTATATTTTATTATGCATAGTGTTGCATAGTGTTTTGCATAGTGTTGCATAGTATTTGCATAGTAAAAATCTTTTTATATAAATAGAATATATTATATTTTATTTAAAAGATTTTGCTTTAAATATGGATAAATCAGATTAAAGTAAATCAATCTGGACCGTTCATGAGTTAGTTTCTTATGCATTCCATTTTTCTATAAATAGAAGCTCATTCCTTCATTATTTTCTTACGAATTCACTTTGAACTCGAGAGAGAAAATTTTAGAGAGAAAGAAAAGAGAAGTCTGCTACCTTTCTTTTCCTATATTCGAGTTTTTTTACGGTAAGGATATTATTCTTTTATAATCATGAAGAAAACTGTTGTTATTCCATTTCTTATTATTACATTGGAATAACTTTGTATCACGCTTAATACCCTATACTTGGTGACATTCTTCTTCTTATTATTACATCTCTTTATTATTCCATTGGAACATCACATTTTGCTTTTACAAGAACTGGTTCCGTTTTATTATTACTGTTTTTATTATTACAGCCGGAATATCACATACATGCTATCTGTGGGACTGGTTCCATCTTTATTATTACGTCTTTATTATTACATGAAATATCACATACATGTTATCTGTGGGACTGGTTCCATCATTTATTATTCGCATTTATTATTACATTGGAATATCCTGTCGGTGTGAATTTCACGACACTGGTTCCGTTATTATTATTACATTAGAATAACTTTTGTCTATCTGAAACCGCATGCGTGGTGATTTTTGTTGTTATTCCATTCTTTATTATTACATTGGAACATCCATCGATTGTGATTTTCACGACTGGTTTCGTTATTATTATTACATTAGAATAACTTTTATCTGAAGTACCATGCATGGTGATATCTTTTGTTATTCCATTCGGTATTATACTCGGTTGATTAAAATTTTGACTTATATACTCCATGAAATTAGTGGAATATCCTTGATATTTGCGCTTCATCCGATATTTTCATGGAAATATTCTTACGAGCATTCTTGAATTTTACTCTACAAAGCAATATCATGTTGACAATTTGGGCGTTATTAGTTAGGAATAACTTAATTCTTGAACTTGTTTTATTGAATTCTTATATCATTGTCATCATCCTCATGTTTATATTTTTTTTGAAAGTCATCTGCATGGCTTGTAGAAGAGCATGGATGGACTTGGTATGATTATGACCGAGGATTAATCGGTTGTAATCATGACCGTAATGTTATAAATGATGTGGTAAAAGTCCTCATTGGCCCGTAGTGCATTGATGGACAATTGTTGACATGATCATGACCATTGATGAATACACAAATATCCTTGGCCCGTAGTGCATGGAATTTGTGGTCGTGACCCTAATGAATATCCTTGGCCGTAGTGCAGGGATGATGTGGATTATTTATTAAGCTGAGTCTCAGCGATAAAAGTGATGAAAAACTTTTTAAATCATAAAAGATAGTAGATTCTATTCTCTACTTGACTCTTTTAATGGATTGCTTGATCCGTTGCAGTTAAACTTGATGTCTATTGTATTTTATCAGTTTAACATTGTTGAAGGCTAATGATAATTTATTTTGCATTATCTTAGTCATAATATTTCTTCTTTGGGCTAGTTGAGCTCACCCTTTCTTTCACTTGTTCTCTTGAAATGAGAAGCGTGGTTGGGACTAGTCGGGAAGCGGAGTGATGGTCCGAGATGGTGTCTTAGTAGTCCTCACTATTACATAAAATAGTGTGATAATAAATGTAACGAGGACTCTGTTTGAGAATGGATATTATCTAGAAGACAATATTTGTATTTAAACTCACGAGATATGTTTTGTCGTATTATACCACTTACATTCTTTGTATTATTAGTTTGTATTTGAATTTTGTACCATGTATTGGCGACTCAAGATGGGTGATGTATACCTAATTTTGGGGATAATATTAACAGTCATAAAAATCCACTAAAATATTATTGAATAAATAAAGCATGGAGAAAAAAAAGGGAAGAATGAAAGGCATTTGATTTTATATTTTGGTCTTCTAAAAAAAGGTTCTGCATGCCTCTCATTTCAGTCATGTGAATGGTCACCTCCTTTGGCGCTTCAGATCCCATTTTATTGTTGCAAACACATATATAGTCCCCGACTCTTGATGATCAATATCACTGATGTTGGTTCCCATTGTAAGCATACAGTACTATCAAACACCAACAAATTAGATTCACCAACAAAGGAAAGAGACAAAAACTAGAGAGCTAAATAACTACACTACTCATACTCAAAGCCTTCAAACATAACAAAGTTGTAACCAAAAAGGCTACAACCCTTGATACAACAAACACTAAGCTCATACATATTTATTTAAATTACATCATTAGACATCTAAATGATTAAACTGAGGTAAGAAAAGAAAAAATATAACCCCTACATATAATTATATTTATGTCATGCATCACAACATGTAAATGTCTCTGAGGAAAAAGCTTGACAAATCTAAAATGTTGAGGCACGCTTTTCTCAATAATCGATGCATGCATGTAAGATAATCCCTCCACCTATGTATCAACACTATAACCTTTCGTCTGCATGTCAACACTTGTCATTTGTCATGAAGTTAACTTATGATGAAGTGCTAACCACTCCCCTCAATTGTATTTGCAACAATTATGAATAACCAACATAAGCTTTAAACTCAATCAACGAAAATAGTATTAAGTAGCAGTAAATATATTTCCCACATAAGCTTAACTTAAATATATCAATACTTTGAATAACGTCTCATAACTGATCCACAAAATCACCTTCGCCAGCCATATTACACAATAAAACATAACCATGAACAAACATGCAGTAGCCTTCTTTGCCCACCATATTAAGTAATAAAAACATAACCACAAACAAACATGTTGTACTGCAAGGTAGAAGGATGATATAGAACTAATATCCGTAGGAGGTTCTTCTAAACATTCTCATGAACTCGTCAAAATTCACTTCCCCATCACCTGACATTACAAGACAATTAAATTGGTATAACTAAATAAGAAGCAGCCAAGCATAGCGAAAAACTATCTGAAGTCAAAACTACATTGAAGCTTTATATTAATAATTGTGAGATGTCCACACCTGATTAAAACCAATGGCATATTCGTTTTAAACTTGCTAACAAAAAAGGTAAAGGTGAGGGTGAGGGTGGGGTGGGGGGTTGGGGTGGGGGGGTAACGATGATGCAGCTCATGTAAGAAATACCCAACTTTAGTACCCATTTTAATAGCTTGTTCTCATCAGATGACAATTTAGGGCAAAAAAACCATTTAAATAACTAAAATTTAAGTTTTAATATATAATAGAAGGAAAAAGAACTAAATAAAGGTATGTTTGAACTTTGCAACAAATATCAGGTAGACCAAAAAATTTATGTTGAACAAATGCAAAGGTGAATTTCAACACAAAGCATATCAAATGGAAGAAGGTAAGACGAATGTGCAAAAAAATAATAATAGAAGAGGAAAACTCACGATCACTTCGCACTTCCTCAACCATATCCCGAATTTCTCTAGCGATAAAATTCTCGCCAACTCCTTGAAATATGCTTAATATCTCGCAATGAGAGATCTTTCCCGAATCCGCATAAGATTAGAAAAAAAATAGTTGACATTAAGAAACTATGCAGGATAAGAATAAATGTAGGTTCACAAACATTACAGTGGGATTTGTATAATTAATCACATATATGAAGAAAATTAGTTATTCACAGTCGAGTGAAAATGAGTATACGTACATAGCTATCTCACTTCATTCGATTTTCAAGTAAAAAAGATTCTTCCATCAGAAAAAACCTAAAATTATACAGAATGAATGCACATGTCAAGTTGTATGGTTAAAATTTCTAATTGAAATAAATGAAAAAGGCAGAAATTTTACACTAATAACGATCATTATATCCAAATAATTTCAGGAGATGTAATAATAAAATAATCAGTGTTTACACTAATAATGGGCAACAAAAATATAATAGGTAGAAGATGTCAAACCTTTCTACATGAAATTGTGAAAAACTTCCTTAAAAACTTCATTCTTTGTAGTATTGTATGTTTTTCCATCCTTGTCACAAATTAATATTTTCAATCCACTCTTGCTTGTAACTCGTGATACTACTACATACAATTGGCAATGGCTAAAAACTGGACGTGATAGATACAGTCCAACATGCGAGAGAGATTGCCCCTGACTCTTATTAATTGTTATGAAAAAGTAAACAACCAAATCACAGGTCTGAAGATTCCGAATTCATTTCAACTCAAAATCATAATTAGTTTAACGGAAAATGAACGAATTGCACAAACACCACAACTAATCCAAATTTGCTAGCACGAGATATAGAAATCCAAAGACAAACATTTCAACAAACCAAAGAAAATAT
>CM035155.1:123692632-123750132 GCA_020205615.1 Panax quinquefolius | reverse complement strand
ACTTGACTCTTTTAATGGATTGCTTGTTCCGCTACAATTAAACTTGTTGTCTATTATATTCTATCAGTTTAACATTGTTGAAGGCTAACGATAACTTATTCTGCATTATCTTAGTCATAACATTTCTTACTAGAATAGTTGAGTCACCCTTTTGCTTTCATTGTTCTCTTCAGGAAATGAGAACATAGTCGAGACTAGTCGGGGAACGGAGTGATGGTCCGAGATGGTGCATTAGTAGTCCTCACTATTTTATGAAATAGTGTTATAATAATTATAATGAGGACCCCATTGAGTGTGGATATTGTCTAGAAGACAATATTCATTTTAAAATTCTAAGCTTAGGTTTTGCCGTGTGTTACACGACGTTGTATAATTAAGTTGTATTTGAATTTTGTACCATGTATTTGGCGACCAAAGATGGTTGATGTATACCTATTTTGGGGGCGTCACAGTTATTATCAAAGCTTAGGGATATGATCCCTGGCTGAGATGTGAGACAAGAACTAGGAGGGGAGAGACGGGAAATTCCTTCGCTAGTATGACCTACCTAAGTTTATTTGGTATTTAATTGGTCGGTCAGAGTATAGGGATAATATGTGACATGTGAATTAACCCTTTTTTTGTGGCAGTGTTTGAAAATGGCATATGAAAATTTTGATATCAACAATGAAGCACATGAGACCATTGAGTCACCAACGATCAATACCCAGGATAATGTGCAACAGGAAGACAATAATCCTCAGGTAAACAACAACATCGATCAAATGATAAATGATGGGATGTTCAGAGGCTTTATGCAATTCATGCAACATCAGGCGAGAACGCCTCCTGTTCAAAATGCAACTGGAAATACAGGCAACTCACAGATGGTCATCGCTAAGTAATTCAAGGAGCTGGGACCATCAAAGTTTTGGGGAAAGCCAGAACAACTTAAGGCGGAGACGTGGATAAAGCAGATCACCAAGATATTTGATGTCTTGGAATGCTCCGAGGAGTAAAAGGTTTCCTTTGCCACCTTCATAATGAGAGGAGAAACAGATTACTGTTGGGAATTAGTAAAACGTACTCAGCCTGCCACACTCAAAATGTCTTGGGAGAAGTTCCAAGAGCTAATCAACGATAAGTACTTTCCCAAAAGTATTCGTCATAGGAAGGAGGTGGAGTTTATCAAGTTGGAACAAAACAATATGACCGTGTCGCAGTATGATGCTAAGTTTACTGAGTTATCCCGGTTTGCATCCCATTTGGTTGATAATGAGGAGAGAATGACACAAATATTTCTGCGAGGTTTGAGACCCGAAATACGTCAATACCTCATTTCTCACAAACTGTATTTGTATTCAAATGTTGTAAATAGGGCTCAGTTATTAGAGCGTGATAATGAATCAATCCAACCAAGAGAGAGCGGTGAACAAAGTTGATAATACTACGGTTATGGCGATCATCGAAGCGGTGACAACAAACGTGGAGGGAATCAACATGCCAGAAATGGTAACCACTCCGGTGGTAATCATGGCCAAGATAATAGAAGTAGAAATTTCAAGAAGAGGAGATTCAATAATGTTGGAAAGACGTCAGCACCAGCACTTGTTGGTAAGGAAGTAGAACGACCGCCGATCATATGTTACAAATGCGGAAGGGAGGGACACATCACCAAACTGTACGCAACAGTCCAAAGCATGTTACAATTGTGGAAAAGAAGGTCACCTAGCCCGATTTTGTCGTGCACCAAATTCAAGTCCTGCTTGGATGGAGGCATCAAAGGCCATCCCAGACAAGACAAAACCGGTAGTTCAAGGGAAAGCGTTTGTCGTAACCTCCCAAAAAGCGAGGAATCCAAACGAGGTGATCACGGGTAAGCTAATCATAAACTCTTGCGAAGTTTATAACTTATTTGATACCAGTTCTACCCATTCTTTTTTTTCTCCTACTTGCGTTCAACGTTAAAATTTGACTACGGAGAAATTAGACTTTGACTTATCGGTTGAAACTCCGTTGGGGGAAACCTTTATTACATCCATTGTTTATAAGTCTTGTTTGATTCAAATCGTTAACCACACGTTACATATTGATCTTATTTCCTTAAAAATACTTATGTTTATTGTGATTTTAGGGATTGATTGGTTAACTACTCATCATGCAAAAATTGATTGTTTTCATAAGGTTGTTAGCTTTCATATTCCTAACCAACCTATTATGCGAATTCAAGCGACCAAACCACTAAAGTCAATCACTGTCATATCAAGCAATAAAGCAATTCATTTATTAAAAAACGGATGTCAAGCTTTCTTAGCCCATGTCACAGATTTAAACAAAAATACGTCAGATTTGAATGATATTTCCATTGTTAATAAATTTCCTGACGTATTCCCTGAAGAACTTCCTAGCCTACATCCAGAGCGTGAAATTGAAATTTGTATCGACCTTGAACCTGATACAAAATCCATTTTTAAAGTCCCATATCAAATGGCTCCTATTGAACTTGTAACGATCGAGAAATTTGTAATTTAATTTAAATGTTTATTGAATTAAATAAATATTTTAAATAATTTATTTATTGAGGAAATAAATAATTGATGAATTGTGATGAATTAATTTAGTAACTAAATTGATTAATATTAATTAAATTGAGTAATGATAATTTTATTTGAAGGATTTAATTTAAGAAAATAATTAAATTAAATCAATTGCTTAATATTTAAGAAAATAATTAAATTTAATGAATTGTTTAGTTTAAAGGAAATAAATAATTAAATAAAGTGATGTTTCTAATTTCTTAATTAAATTAGATATATAATTATTTATTAATTATAAGTATAATGATAATCAGATTATTATTATTATTATTATTATTATTATTATTATAAGTTATTTAAATTAACTAAACTAAAGTTATTTAAATTAATCAAATTAAAGTGTGACATGTAGTAACTATATAATATAAATATTATTAAAATAATCTAGTTGTGGGTTTAAGTAGTTGCCAAACAAGGCCTTGTGGCCTTTGGCTTATTCAACTGACGTTTGTTTGGGTTTTATAACTGAAGCATACGTGAGTTAGTGGAAGCCAGTTTATTTTTCTACGCATTCTTTTCTTCCTAAGGCTATAGTTAGAGAGTTTGGAAGAGAGGAACACAGTGAAACACAGAGAGTTTAGAGAGAGAGCAAGAGAGAAATCACTGTGATTGGAGGAAAATTGCTAAACCTAATCAGCATCTTGTGCTAGCATATAATCAAGAGGATTAAGGTATAATTCATTCCTAAATTTCCAAGTTTTAGTTTTTTTTATTTAAGTTCTCTGTAATTGATTTTGTGGATTTGTTGTTTCAAACGTTGATTATATGAGTTGGGTTATATTGTAGAATCTGTTGTTATCATATATTAGTGTGGGTTGAGTATCAAATTTGTGAGAAATTGGCGTGTAGGAAGAAAGTAAAATAATAGTGTTTATGTTTAAAAAATGGCTTTAGAAAGTACAAAAGTTGATGCTCTATGTAAGACCCCGAATTTTATGAAATAAAAGTATTCAATTTTTCTTATAATTACTATTCAGTAAATGGTTAAATTGATAAAAGTTAAAGTTAAAGGGTGATATATGAATTTTTTCAAATACACAAGTGGTTATAAAATATTCATTGTTGTTTGGGAATATTCGTTTGGTGGTGGAATATTCTTTACGTAGGGGAATATTAAATGCGGCCAATGCAGCCTATTTATTGGCCCCATAATGAATAAGCGTCGGATGAAGAAAACGACAAAAATTAAGTTTTTATAAATAACGACGTAATCGTTACTGAATTAACACTGTTGGAATACCCGATGGTTAAAATACGATTAATATGCATGTTTGCACAAGAGTTACACGGTTTACACGATATTTTTGAATTATTGATCCTTACATAAGAAGGCACTACTCAATAATTATTACGATAATTACTTGCTCAATATTTTATTTTATTAATTCAATAATTGATGCGTTGATATTTTATATTATTGTTGTTCAATAATTGTCAATGCATGATATCTCCATTATTAGATCAATAATTCATATTATTTGAATAATATTATTGGATAACATTATTGGCAATGTCTAGAAAGTTACATCGAGGAGAGGTTTGGTCACCTAATTGCGGCAGCCAAGAAGGAGAAATCCTTATTGAAAAGCCCCTCTTTCCGGGAACCGCCTTGTCATAAATTGTGATTCTGTAATATTATTTGGAAATAATTAATTATTGATTTATATGATAAGAAAATATTTATTTGATGTGGATATAAATGATGGATTTATTTATGTATTTATAAGTGAAGGAATTAATGATGAGGTGTTTTATCAAGATTTGTGAAATGGAGAACAAAATATGGGATTTTCGGAAAAATTAGTTTATTACTTGATTTTGTAAAATCCATAACTCTTTGTGTATAATGAGTTAAGAGATGAGCCATATATCAAAAGAAATCCTAGAAGTAAGCTAATCAGAGAAATTTGAATCACCCAAAAATTCTTTGTAGATATTTAAGTGGTGAAATTTTGAATGAAATCGGTCCAAGGACTAATAGTCCGAAAAAAATCGGTGTTCTTCACTATATTATCATGTGAGTTATAAATTTTGATCCGACCGTTGGATCGTTGTAATTTTGGATATGTTATACATATATAAGTTGAGTATATGTCCACAAATCTTGAACCGTTAAAAATGAGCGTATAATTTATTATGAATTTTAAGAGGTGAATGATTCAAAATTAGGTTTATAAATGATTTTGGTGGAAAATTCTAGAAATGGGTGGGCCCCACTTTTGGTTGTTGGGGAAGATGGCTGATTTTTGGTGGGTGTAATAGTAAAGAGTAAAGCCATCGGTGTGTCAAGTCTGCTTGAGGTGCTAACATTTTCCTATAAATAGAGGGCTAAGTTAGAATTGAAAATCACACCGAATTCATAAGTTTTCTCTTTTTCTCTCTAGATTATCGAGTGTATTTTGTGAGTATTTAGATACTTGGTGAGTTCTTTGTTCAAGACAAGTTTCATTCAAAGATCACTTGACCTTTCCTTAGAAAATCTTGATTCTTTGAGGTAAGGGATAGTAAGGGATATTATTTTTTAAATAATGATATTATTTCTTCAATATCATTATCTTTGAAATGTTGATCTGAAGTTTTTATCAAATTTGGAACTTTTTCATGTTGGGGTTACTATTCATGAGTTACTATTCACGAGTTACTATTCATGAGTTACTATTCACAAGTTACTATTCACAAGTACTATTCATGAAGCGTGAAAATGTTTTTTGTGGAATTTCTATCTTTTGGTGTCGGAGTTACTATTCACGTATATGGTACTATTCATGTATACGGTACTATTACGATACAGCACTATTTATGTATGTGGCATTATTTACGTATATGACATTATTTACGTATACGGTACTATGTACGAATACGGAGTACTATTCACGAGTTACTATTCATGAGTTACTATTCACGAGTTACTATTCATGAGTTACTATTCACGAGTTACTATTCACGGGTACTATTCACGAAAAAAAATTGGTTTCTTTTTCTGACCAAATTATCGTTGATTTATGATTGTTGCTCTTGAAAATAAATGCAGTTGTTGATCATATTGTTTTTATTATCATATATAACATTTTTATAACCCTGATGTTGAATTTCTCTTTCACTTGAGTGTAAAGATGGGTAGATTATTGGTATGATCGTGACTATGGGTTCTCTTTGGCCAGTAGTGCAAAGTTGAATTGTTAACTGGTATGATCATGACCATTGAATTTACAATTGAATATCTTTAACTTTGGTGCAAAGGTGAATTGATCAACATGGTTATAATTATTGTTTATATAAATTCTGAAATGATTATATATTTCTTTGAGATATTAATGTCTTTGGCTCGTAGTGCAAAGATGGCTTGTTAATGAATATCTTAGCCTGTAGTGCAAAGATGAATTATTGATGAATATCTTTGGCTCGTAATGCAAAGATGACCTGTTGTTGAATATCTTTAGCCTGTAGTGTAAAGATGAACTGTTGATGAATATCTTTGGCCCGTGGTGCAAAGATGAATTTATTAGTATGATTATGAACAGGAACTGTGATTTGGTATAACCATGATATTTGATGTTTCAGGTAAAGACAGGTGATGAAAATTATCTTCGTCTTGGATGCGAAGAGGAATTTAGAATTACAATTATGATTATGAGTTATTCATATAATTGTGGAAAGGAACTGTTGATTGATGTTACAGGATAAAATATTCTTTGGTGGACTTTTAACGTGGAGAAGACAATAGACTTTATAGTCTATTTGACTCTTTTAATGGATTGCTTTCGTTCATTGCAACTATGGTTGAAAAGTTTTATCATCTACCATATGTTCTAAATCTACGATTCATTCTTGATGAAGACTATTGATAATTTATTTATCTTTAGTCATAATATTCTTTCTTGAGCTAGTTGTGCTCACCCTTTTGTTTCACAATTCCTTTCGTGTAATAAAAGTGTAGTATTTGGGTTGAAGCCGGGGATAACAAGGGAATAGAACGGTGGTCTATAGTTGTTGAGGTTCTCCCTAAAGAGTATGAAAATAATTTTATTGAGGGCTTTAGTGTCAGTATTTTATACATCATTTAATAGTTATTTTTGGTGAATTAAATAGGGTGAGGCGAACCCAACTTTGGAAGGGTGTTTTGTCACTATCATACAAGATGTCTAATGACATACAAACTCGTGTTATCATAAGACATGGTTGTGCTCATCCACTTGCTGAGTATATTTACAAGCACTACCTATATAATCTTGGTGTTTGTTTGGAGTATAATACCCAATTAGAGACGGTGGAGATAATGATATGTCAAGAGAAGACTCACCATTGGGAAGAATACGATAGTAATCTTCTCGTTTTTCTTTGGGGTCTATTGGGTCAACCAAGGATAATTCTGTGGCCATATGATATCTACCATAACCTCAAAGCATGGCCTCCCATGTACGAAGGTTTCCTTGAGCACTTCCCAAAGATTCTAATTTCTAAAACAGTTTTTGACTATACCTTTATGTAAGGTGTCATTGTAACGTGCTACAGTTGGTATATATTTGTATCCAAACTCACGAAGATATGTGTTGTTGTATTTTGCCACGACAATTGTTGTAATAAAGTTGTAGTTGTTTTTCTGTACCATGTATTTGGCGACTCAGAATGGGTTGGATGGAATGGACCTATTTTGGGGTCGTTACACTCTATATGTGTTATAATCTGTAACTTGTTATTGAATTATGTTAATATGTTAAGAAATGAAAGCGGCGTAGTTCGAATCGTGTCAATTGGTTAAGAAACGAATTCGTGGTGATCGAATTCGTTAAAAGTGTCAAAATTGAAGAAATTTGGAAAACTATGGGTTTGATTCCTCAAAATGACGTATATGTAATGTTTTTTTATATAGAATGATGTTTAGCATGTGTAACTATGATGTTACAAAGTTTTATATGTTGAAGTTTGTCGAATTTCTGTAGAATTAGGATTTTTGGCCTATAACAGAGTCTAAGTTCGCGTTATGTAAAAACTGGAATTGGTGCTTGCATCTTGCAAGTGAGGCGACCTCTTGGCGTGGTGCGATATCCTAAGTAATCTTCGGCACAACCATGCCGATAGTCGATCAGTAGATAGTGAAGTCTGCTACTTCTGCAGACTTTGGACATTCATTATAACTTGGCTTAATGATTGTGTTAATGTGTCAAATGTGTAATAACAAGGTTAAAACAGAAACGTATCATGTGGTTAGTCACCCTAAAATGTAAAGTTAGTAAGTTGTGAAAATGGTATGTATGATTTAAGAAATTCATTGGTCAATGAATAAGTGTTATGAAATATACATTTATATTCTGAAATATGTATGGTAAGGTAAAGATTTGCACTAAATTAACAAGTTTAACTAGAAATGGGTGTTATTTTGTAAGTGGATGTTAACATGTCTAATAGATATTGCGATTCCACTAAAATGTGTAGGTGAACGTGAGTTTTAATATTATAGCTTACGTTTGAGGCAAGTTTTTTAATTCTACCTTGTGATTATTGAGCAAGTTTATTTACCCTATCTCAATTACAATTACGCCTCTTTCATAGCTACGCTATCTTTAAGTCAAGCAATCTATTTATTCCTAAATTTTATATTAAAGTTAAGCAAGCCTATTGATTCTATCTCGTGTATGATTGTACAAGCTCTTGTAACCTAATTCGTTACATCGAGCGAGTTTTACTTTCCTTATTATTATTCGAAGAATATATTGTTCTAATACATTGATTCAAAGGAGGTTGTTCTAACTCTTTTGAATATAGCACCTTTCATTTATATCATGATTATTCAATTATACATTGTTGTTATTTGGTCCTTGACTTTGATAACCTTGTTCAAAGCTTTATTGTTGTATTAAACGTTCAAGTAGTAAGCAAACCTTTATTGATTGAATTAACCTATAATTGAATAGTGTTCTAAAATTCTAGAAACACTAATAAGTTAGTTCCGAGCTAAACTTTCTTTAGAGCGGAATTTCTAAATTCAAACTGAGACAAACAACCCTAACATAGGGGATTTTGTATGTGTAACGTTTAGATGTTTGTGCACAATACATGGTACAAAGGGCTGATCCCCCTAATTACGTTAAGAAGGGTCTGTATAGTCTAATGACTGTTAAGGTTGAGGTAATAATACCTAAATATTGGAGACATAGTTCATGGTCTTAAGACCCTCATATATTAATTTCGAACTTGTTTTCTATTTTTGATTCGTAGAACAAGTTCATTATTATTCAGCATTCGTTGTTCATTCTCATGTTGCTATCATTATTACTCTCTATATCAGTGAGCAATTGTTTGCTCACTCTTGCATTTAACACTGTAGCTAAAGTAGAGAAAGTCGATGAGCCATCTACTAGCAAAGGAAATGGCAAAATGTCCAAGTGTTGAAGACTTATGAGAATTTTATTTTTATGAATTATGTTAAAGACTTGTTTTATTTTATGATGTATTCCACAAAATTATGTAATAATTTTAAGGTTAGATTACTTGGGATTATTTTTGAGATGATGATGTAACCCTTGAATGGGAAAGATTATTGTTTAAGTTATTTAAATTATGTCTTTATCCTTTATGATGGGTAGTTAGATGTAATGATTTTGGATAGTGAACACCAAATTCTGTGGGAATGGAGTACCTGGATTTTGGGGTGTCACAGGTTGGTATCAAAGCCTTAGGTTATGAACCTTAGGTAGGGAAACCTTAGGAAGTAACCCTTAAGGAATCAGAAAACATAGAGGTGTCCAACTTTTATCGAGTTTTAAGGAATGGATTAAGGTATCCATTGAAGTTAAATAATAAAAGACATTATGTGATATATGTTAATAACTTATGTGTTCGCGAGTATTGAAAATGTTTAGTAAAACTTAAAATATTTTGTTGTCAGGAGGATATTCAGTAGTGCGGGAGCAGTTGATTCAGGAGGATGAGCCTGTGACCGATCCCGAGGAGGATAGTTCAGAGGAGATAGAAGAGGATGATGAGGAAGAGGATCCTGTGGAGTTTCCACCAAACTCCATATCAGCTAAGATGTATGACGCTTTATACGATTATAACATAGAATTACAGGACAAAGTGGAGGAGCTGAAGGAGATGGTTGAGATGCATCACGCTTCAATGGAGCAGAAGGATACGAGATTCAAGAACTCGACTCATGCCTTAGAAACACGGAGTGGGACCTAGTTCATACCAAGGGTCAGCATGAAGACCTGTTGGCAGTAAACGAGAAGATGAAGATTGACATGGAGAAATTAAAAGATGACTTCAAAGAGGAATTAGCTAAGCGTGCAAGAGCAGGGGATGCTTGGATGAAGGCAACTCAACGTGCAGACCGTGTTGAGGCTAAGGTACAAGTGAAGAAGGCCAAGATGAATGAGATGGATTACGCTTTTAATTCTGCGATTAATAGGGCCCAGGATCGAGTCTTTTATTAACCACCTCAGTTTGAAGACTCGTCGTGGTTCATGATGGATCATAGAACGGCTTATCGTATCATGGAGGAAGAGCGTCGAGAAGCCTTACGATGACTTAATATGCCTAGATAGAATAAGAATGATAATAATACGGGGTTAATTGTGTGAATAAATAAACTGTGAATCCCATATTTTGAGACGAATAAAGGGATATTATGAGTATGTAATCCTGGAACGTGTCTACTTCAAGAAAGTGAATGTTAATAGCGGTTATGCTATCTTTAACATGTTTTAAAACGTTATGAATGAATAAAATATCAAAGTTTAGTTGAAATATTATGTGTTAAAGTGTTAATCTTAGAATGTTTAAGTTAAACTTCAAATACCCAAGAAGTTGAGTAATGAACTAATCAAGCGTATATTTTGACAGAAAATGCCTCCTAGAAGAAGACAACCACGTCAGCAAGCACCTCCTGAGGGGTCTACTAATAATAATAACGAGGCCAATGCTAATCCGATTCAACAGTTGGTAGCTCTGTTGACGGGTGCACTTGCGAATCAACCGCAAGCTCAAGTCACGACCTTTAAGGAATTCAAAGCGGTTGGACCGCCAGAGTTTCAAGGGTCTATGAATCCAGTTTAAGCCCAAACCTGGATCATGGAAATGGAGAAGGTGTTCGACGTAGCTAGAGTTAACGAGGATCAGAAGATCAAGCGTTACGCAACGCGTTCATCTTTGAAGTCTGAAGCTAGCTACTGGTGGCAGGAAAATAAGGTTTGTGGGGGACAAGGAGTGATAGTGTGGGATAGATTTAAGGAGATGTTTTTCGAAATGTACTTTCCAGTGAGTTCTCGAAATCAGTTGGAAGTGCAATTTCTGGAACTGAAGCAAGGAAGTATGACGGTGCCAGAATATGCTGCAAAATTTAACGAGTTGGCAAAGTTTTCCACATATCAAGTAATTACCGACGAGCGTAAACTGAGAAGGTTCGAACAAGGATTGAAGCCCTAGCTTTACAGGAAGGTTTCAATGTTCCAGCTTAATACATTTGCGGATGTACTGGAGAAGGCAATTATCGCGGAAGGTAGAAGCGATGCCTTGACCAAGTACAACCAAGAACAGAAGAAAAGGAAGACTGAGAAGTAAAATAAGGCTGGTGGAAGTAACGTTGGAAGTAACAATCAGAAGAGGAAATGGAGCGAGAATTCGATTGCAGGAGGGCAGTAGGGATAAGCAGAAGAAAAAGTTTGAAGCTTGTGCGACGTGTGGAAAGAACCATACTGGGGTATGTTTGAAGGGAAAAAGAGTGTGTTTCAACTGTGGTCAGGAGGGACACATTGCACCGAACTGTTTTAGTCCAAAGAAAGGAGCATGTTTTACCTGCGGTTCAAAAGATCACATGGCTGGTGATTGCCCTCAGAAGCCAACGAGAAGTACAAGTGGTGGAAAAGGAAACAACAATGATGGTGGTGCATTGACTATACCTGGACCAACACAGTCAAGCCGACCTACTTCGAGGACTTTCAATATGACCGTGCAGGATGCTATATAGTCTAAGGATGTGGTGTCAGGTATCATTCTGATTAATGGTATTAATGCTTATGTACTATTTGATTCGGGTGCTACTTGTTCATTTATATGCGATGAATTTGCTCAGAATTTAGATTTGCCTCAGGAAGAATTAGAATTTCCCTTAAGTATAGAGATTGCGGATAGGGAAGTGATTCCTGTCAGATACATATATAGGAATTGTAGAGTGATTATAAAAGGTCACGAGATGATGGTAGACTTGATACCAATTAGACTTGGTGAGTTTGATGTTGCAATGGGAATGGATTGGTTATTCAATTACGGAGCAGTAATTGATTGCCAAAGGAAATATGTTAACCTTATGACTCCGTCAATGGCTGTGTTCTTTGGTAGCAAGTCACCTCGACAAGCAAGTTGTCTGACAGTGATGCAAGCTAAGAAGTTGTTGAGATAAGGATGTGTAGGATACCTAGCCTACATAGTCGATACACAGAAGAAGAGTACAAAGTTAGAAGAAATACCGATCATAAGAGATTTTGCAGATGTATTTCCAGACGATTTATCGGGTCTTCCGCCGGATTGACAAATCGAGTTCGTGATTGATTTACTACCAGGAACGACCCCGATATCTAAGGCACCATATAAAATGGCCCCGGTAGAGATGAAAGAGTTGATGGTGCAATTGCAAGAATTGCTTGACAAGAAGTATATTCAGCCGAGTGTGTCGCCATGTGGAGCACTAGTGTTGTTTGTTAAGAAGAAAGACGGATTGATGCAGCTCTGCATTGATTACCGAGAATTGAATAAGGTCACACTTAAAAATAAGTATCCATTACCTAGAATCGATGACCTATTCGATCAGTTGAAGGGAGCGAGATATTTCTCGAAGATAGACTTGAGAAGTGGTTATCATCAGTTGAAGGTGAGGCCGGAGGATTTACCAAAAATAGCATTTAAAACTCGGTATGGTCATTACAAGTTTCTAGTTATGTCTTTTTGTTTAAACAATGCACCTGCAACGTTCATGGATTTGATGAACAGGGTGTTTAAACCATTTTTTAGATAAATTTGTGCTGGTGTTTATTGATGATATATTGGTATATTCCAAAACCAAAGAGGAACATGTGGAACACTTAAAAGTGACGTTGGAGACATTGAGAAAAGAGAAGTTGTACGCTAAGTTCTCAAAATGTGAGTTTTAATATTATAGCTTATGGTTGAGGCAATTTTCTAGCTCTACCTTGTGATTATTGAGCAAGTTTATTTACCCTATCTCAATTACAATTACGCCTGTTTCATAGCTATGCTATCTTTAAGTCAAGAAATCTATTTATTCCTAAATTTTACATTGAAGTTAATCAAGCCTATTGATTCTATCTTATGTATGATTGTACAAGCTCTTGTAACCTAATTCGTTACATCGAGCGAGTTTTACTTTCCTTATTATTATTTGAAGCATATATTGTTCTAATACATTGATTCAAAGGAGGTTGTTCTAACTCTTTTGAATATAGCACCTTGCATGTATATCATGGTTATTCAATTATACATTGTTGTTATACTCGGTCCTTGACTTTGATAACTTTGTTCAAAGCTTTATTGTTGTATTAAACCTTCAAGTAGTAAGCAAACATTTATTGATTGAATTAACCTATAATTAAATAGTGTTCTAAAATTCTAGAAACACTAATAAATTAGTTCCGAGCTAAACTTTCTTTAGAGCAGAATTTCTAAATTCAAACTGAGACGAACAACCCTAACTTAGGTGATTTTGTACGTGTAACGTTAAGATGTTTGTGCACAATACATGGTACAAAGAGTTGATCCCCCTAAGTACGTTAAGAAGGGTCTGTATAGTCTAATGACTGTTATGGTTGAGGTAGTAATACCTAAATACCGGAGACATAATTCATGGTCTTAATACTCTCAGATATTAATTTCGAACTTGTTTTCTATTTTTGATTCATAGAACAAGTTCATTATTGTTCAGCATTCGTTGTTCATTCTCATGTTGCTATCATTATTAGTCTCTATATTAGTGAGCAATTATTTGCTCACTCTTGCATTTAACACTGTAGCTAAAGTAGAGAAAGTCGATGAGCCATCTACCAGCAAAGGAAAGGGCAAGATGTCCAAGTGTTGAAGACTTATGAGAATTTTATTTTTATGAATTATGTTAAAGACTTGTTTTATTTTTTGATGTATTCCGCAAACTTATGTAATAATTTTAAGGTTAGATTACCTAGGATTATTTTTGAGATGATGTAACCCTTGAATGGGAAAGATTATTGTTTAAGTTATTTAAATTATGTCTTTATCCTTTATGATGGGTAGTTAGATGTAATGTTTTTAGATAGTGAACACCAAATTCTATGGGAATGGAGTACCTGGATTTGGGTGTCACAGAACTTCAGGAGTTAAAGCCCCAACTGAAGGAATTGTTAGACATCGGTTTCATTTATCCTAGTACATCTCCTTAGGGTGCTCCTGCTCTCTTCGTAAAGAAAAAAGATGGAAGTATGCAACTTTGTATTGATTATCGACAGTTGAATCATGTCACCATCAAAAATTGGTACCCGTTGCCACGCACTGATGATCTGTTTAACCAGTTGCAAGGTGACAAATTCTTTTCAAAGATCAATCTTCATTCTGGATATCATCAGTTAAAGATTAAAACCGATGACATCCCAAAGACTACTTTCAGAACTCGGTACGGGCATTATAAATTCCTAGTCATGTCTATTGGATTGACTAATGCTCCTGCTGCCTTCATGGATATGATAAACCGAGTATTCAAGGAATATTTGGATCATTTTATAGTCGTCTTTATTGATGACATCCTCATATATTCCAAAAGCCGTGAAGATCATGAGCAACACTTGAGGCTGATACTCCAAAAGCTTCTTGAAAATAAGCTTTATGTCAAGTTGAAGAAGTGCGAGTTTTGGCTTGAGAAAGTAGCATTCCTTGGGCACGTGATATCAAATCATCGAATATCTGTTGACCCAGCAAAGATTGAAGCAATTCAAAGCTGGGAGCAACCTAAGTCAGTGACCGAAGCACGTAGCTTTCTGGGCTTAGCTGTTTATTATCAGAGATTCGTGGAAGAAATTTCTAGAATCACTAATCCATTAACTCAGCTGACTTGAAAAGATAAAAAATTCAGTTGAAGCGAGGAATGTGAGAAGATTTTTCAAGAACTCAAGAGGAGACTCATTTTAGCACCTGTTCTGACAATACCAACTGGCTCGGAGGGATTTGTCATCTACAGTTATGCTTCGGGCTAAGGGTTAGGATGTGTTCTCATGCAACATGGGAAATTCATAGTATATGCCTCTCAACAACTCAAAGAATATGAGAGGAATTATCCTGCTCATGATCTAGAGTTGGCAGCTGCTGTCTTTGTACTTAAAATTTGGAGGCATTACCTGTATGGGGAGAAAGTGGAGATTTATACGAATCATAAAAGCCTCAAATATTTCTTCACTCAAAAGGAACTCAACATGCGGCAACGACGTTGGCCCAAGCTGTTGAAAGATTATGATCATACCATCCAATACCATCCAGGAAAAGCGAACGTGGTAGATGACGCATTGAGTAGAAGATCATATGCGGGTACAAGTGAGATATTGTCAATGTAAAGACCCATTTTGTATGACTTGAAAAGGATGGAGATAGAGTTAAAGACTCTAGGGACCCACGTGATGATGGCAAATATCTGAGTAGAAACCGACTTTAATTGATAAAGTTAAAGTCGCTTTCTCAAAATTACGGACACGGAGCCGATGCGTATGATGAAGAAAGTACAAGAAAGTGTTGTTCCGGAAGCAAGAATCGATGAAGAAGGAATACTTTGAGTCAACTCCAGACTTTGTGTTCCAAATGACCCTAATTTAAAGTATAAGATAATGATGGAGGCGCATAACACACCATTTGCAATCCATCTTGGGAGTACCAAAATGTATCGTGATCTTCAACATACATTTTGGTGAAGCAAAATGAAGAGAGAGATAGCGGGGTTTATCTCAAGGTGTCTAACTTGTCAACGAGTCAAGGCGGAGCATCAAATGCCAAAAGGTCCATTGCAACCACTTTAAATTCCAAAATAGAAGTGGGAGCACATTACCATAGATTTCGTTGCTTATCTTCCCAAGGTTTCTCAAGGCATAGATGCGATTTGGGTCATTGTTGATAGATTGACCAAGTCTGCTCATTTCTTACCTATACGAGAAACTTATACACTTGAACGTCTTGTTCGTATGTACATAAATGAGATTGTAAGACTTCATGGCATGCCAGTATCCATAGTTTTTGATCAAGACCCAAGATTCACTTCACGATTTTGGGTTAGTTTGCAAAAAGCTATGGGCGCGGATTCTGATTTAGTTGGCATATCATCCTCAAAGCGGACGGGCGATGAGAGAAGACTATTTAAACTCTTGAGGATTTATTAAGACTCTATGTCCTTAACTTTAAAGGAAGTTGGGACAAGTTCTTGCCATTAGTGGAATTCTCTTATAACAATAGTTATCAAACAAGTATTGGCATGGCTCCATTTGAGGCGTTGTATGGACGCAAGTGTCATTCTCTAGTATGGTGGGGACGAGGTGGGTGAAGCAATGTTGTTTGAATAGGAGTTGAGTGCGTATGACTACATAAAAGTTTCAAACAATCCGATAACGTATAAAAACCTCACAAGATCGACAAAAGTGTTATGTTGATCTTCATCGAAAGGACGTGGAATTCAATATCGGAGATCATGTGTTGTTATGTGTTGCTCCATGGAAAGGAGTTACGAGATTTGGAAAGAGAGGAAAGCTCAATCCTCGAATCATTGGCCCATTTGTAATCCTCGATCGAGTAGGAATCTGTGGCTTATAGACTACGCCTTCTGCCAAGTATGTCTCGTGTTCATAACATTTTCACATATCTATGTTACGTAAATATGTGAAAGACCCAAACCACATTATTGAATTAGAACAGACGAGATAGCGGAAGATTTAACGTATGAAGAGGTACCTATTAAAATCTTGGATAAGAAGGATCATATTCTACACTCCAAGGTTATATACCTCAAGTCAAGGTTTTGTGGAGAAATCACGATGTTGAGGAGATGACCTGGGAATTAGAATCCAAAATGAAATCAAGGTATCCTCACCTCTTCGACATATCAGGTACGTACCCTAATTTCGAGGACGAAATTTCAGAAGAAGGGGAGGTTGTAAGACCCCAACTTTTATGAATAAAGATTAAATTTTTCTCAAAATATATTATTGAATATTATTGTGTGGATATGATATAATGTTATAGTTGTGGGTAATATTTACAAATTTTGCAAAGTAAGCAAGTTTTTATAAAATATTCGATTGGTCGGAGAATATTCATTTTAGCAGGGAATATTCGTACGACGACACAATCATTGGTTGATTCCACAACGGAAGTATTGTCGTAGTTAGAAAATGACATAAATATCTTTTTATAAAAATAACGGCGAAAGTTTTACTGTTAATATGACGCCCTTAAAATAGGTATACATCACCCATCTTGAGTCGCCAAATACATGGTACAGAAATCAAATACAAACTTCTTTAATACAATTGTCGTGTAAAAATAAGACAAAACATAACTGAGAGTTTAAACAAGAATATTGTCTTCTAGACAATATCCACACTCAATGAAGTCCTCATTATAATTATTATCACACTATTTCACAGAATAGTGAGGACTACTAAAGCCACTAATCCTGGACCATCACTCCATTCCCCGACTCATCTCAGCTGTATTCTCATTTCCTGAAGAGAATAATGAAAGAAAAGGGTGAGCTCAACTAGCCCAGTAAGAAATATTATGACTAAGATAATGCAAAATAAATTATCCTTAGACTTTAATAGTATAACAACTGATAGAATATAATAGACAACAAGTTTTAGATCAACAACTGCAGAGGAACAAGCAATCCATTAGAAGTGTCAAATAGAGCATGATATCTACTATCTTCTATGAATTAAAAAGTTTTTCATCAAATTTATAGTTGAGACTCAACTTAATAAATAAACCACATCATCGAATCATCCTTGCACTACGGGCCAAGGATATTCATGTAATCACCAATGGTCATGATTATAACGAATAATCCCTGGTCATAATCATACCAACAACTGTCCATCAATGCACTACGGACGATGATGACTTTTACCACATCATTTGTAACATTATGGGTCATGATTATACCGAATGATCCCTGGTCATAATCATACCAATCAACAGTC
This sequence comes from Panax quinquefolius, assembly GCA_020205615.1. Classification (NCBI taxonomy): domain Eukaryota; kingdom Viridiplantae; phylum Streptophyta; class Magnoliopsida; order Apiales; family Araliaceae; genus Panax; species Panax quinquefolius. The sequence goes on along the minus strand of CM035155.1, from coordinate 123,732,344 downwards.
CATCTATGCACGAAAGCCAAAGATAACTTTCATCACAATATAAGCATGAGGATGATGACAATGGTATAAGCATTAATCAAACGAAATCAAGGATAAATATTAAAGACTTTAAATTTATCCAGAGTTTAAAAATATCCAAATTATCAACATGATACTGCTTTGAGGAGTAAAATTCAAGAATAATATTCATGTACCAAAAATAATTTGGACAAAAAAGAAATATATTTTTCGGGTAAATAGTACCCCGTGAATAATATCTTGTGAATAGTACTTTTGGAATAGTAGCCCAGCATGAAAAGTACCCCAAATACCCGGGTGAATAATATTTGGGTGAATAGTAACCTGTGAATAGTAACTTGTGAATAGTACTCCAGCATGAAAAGTGCCCCGAATACCCGAGTGAATAATATTTGAGTGAATAGTAACCCATGAATAGTAACTCGTGAATAGTACTCCATGATGATAAGATCAATAATTATCAAAAAAGCTCAGAATAATGTTTCCATGAAAAGATACTAGATGAAGCGCAATTATCAAGGATATTCTACTAATTTCATAGAGTATAGAAGCCGAAACTTCAACAAAATGAGTATATAATTCAAAATCTGAAATGAAATAATATTACTTACATACTACAGAGTATGGTAGAAAATATTATTTCAAGCGAATATTGAACAAAAATAACATCCCTTACAACAGTTGAACGAAAATAATATTCCAACGAATATTTAACGAAGATAATATTCCTACGAATATTGAACAAAGATGATATTCCTTATGAATATTGAACGAAAATAATATTCATACGAATACGAAAAATAATATCTCTTCAGAATATGAAATAAATAATACCCCTTACCTCAGAAGAAGACTGGATACTGGAGTAGTGAAGTAGTAGACTACTCTTCTTCTATCTCTCTATAGCTTCTCTCTCTATAATTGCCCTTGTGAGTTTTAGTGAATTGGTGAGAATGAAGGAAGAATGAGCTTCTATTTATAGGAAAATATAATTTCGATAATTGCACGTTTTACGGCTCGAAATATTATAGTATAATACCTTCATATTTTTCTTCATTTTTAATTTAGTCCTGCAAGTATTATCAAACTTGCACCACCTCCCCTAATAGTATATCATGTGAATTAATAGTACAATCATGTGACTCAATAGTTCTATACATGTGAACAAATAATTTTAGTATAGTACCTTCATCTATACCTCCATTTTTAATTTATTCATGCAAGTATTATCAATCTTGCACCACCTCCCCTAATAGTACATGCATGTGAATTAATAGTACACACATGTGAACAAATAGTTATAAGCATGTGAATTGTAAAGCCCCAAAATCTGGGTACTTGAAACCCGAACTCAGTGCTTCACGATACTATTTCTATGAGCGGAATAATACTAATAATAATAACAATAATATAAATATTAAACTTAATTTACATAATCATCAGAGTCTGGATCCCAAGTACGTAACCTTTAATACATTCCTCACAATACATGATAAATAATATATATCATACTTGTCTTAATAAAGTTAACTATTACATAAAATAGCATTGCATTCATTCAGCAACCTTTCCCTTTCCCTTTCCCTTGTTCTTAGCAGAGCCCTCTGATTGTTCATACTTAGCTGAAAATATTTAAATTAAGCAAGGAGGAGCATTTGAGTGCCCAACAAGTAATAACAATTATAAATATTAGGTGAAAGGATTAAATGTTTTCTTTGTACTACCCTTCTACAACAAATCAATAGTTGTGAAGTAATCTGAACCGATAATAATAACATAACAACTCTCTATCAAATTTTTGAAACTACGTATTGACTATAAATAGGGTTAAGGTGACATACTATGAACATTGTTTTCAATTTTCAAAAAGGATAAATAGAACTTCATCTGTAAACCGTCATAAAGTACGGGCACGGGGGGTGATCAGCCCGTGATGCCCTGTATTGATCAATACTACATGCAAGAATGATGGTATCGTTCACTCTGTCCGCCTTGGGCGCATAAAAGTTTTCCCATGTTCAGGATGTTCATACTTAGTCGGGAATCCGAACCAAACCAATTTAATTGGATACAAAAAGGTTTTTATCATATTCAAAAATATTTCTAAATCTGTGTCTAGCTGGTCAAATAGCTTCGACGACTCTTTGTTATCGTATACATACTTGGGTCGACACTTGAACAACCATATTTAGAAATTAACGAACAGAATATATATATCTGAATTACAATACAGTACCATGTTGATAATCAATGATCGAATATAACATATATAATAATAGGGTTAATAATCTGGTACAATAATAATATAATTTTGAATCTTCTTACTCATGTCCATTGCATAAAGGAAAAGCAAAGATAGGATACTTGCCTGATACGCTGCTTACAATTCGCAACTTAGTTTTATCTTTTATATAATCACCTATCAGTAATAAGATCATTTTACTGATTAGAATAACATATCGTAACACATAATCACTTTATTGCGATCGCGACACATAACCTAATCACATTGCCACACATGTTCAACAGTCATTGGATCACAAATAAACACTGATACATTCAAATTATCTAAGTTCAGATCAATTTTTAAAACATGTCGGTCTACCGACGGCTTTATCGTGTAATTATCGAGTCTAAGACTCTATCTAGTAATTCCATAACTGTAAATATCAGTCATATTATTTTTAAATGACTTATAATAAATTTTAAACATTTTATTATAATTTATCATGAATTTTCAAACATCGGAATCATTATTAAATGATTTAAATATTAAACAATTCTATTATCATTAATATTTAATTAATATTAAACTATTAATGAAACCATTACCAAAATATTAAAGTTAATTATAATAACTCAAAATACTTTTAAAGTATTAATATTAAAATTAAATGATTTTTAAAACATTTAAAATCATTTTTAAATAATTACCATTACTATTAAAATATTAATGTATTATTTATCAAAATATTAAAAGTCATTAAGTATAACTTAAAATATTTTTAATTTATTTATATCCTTTTAAATGATTTTTAAATTAATAAAATCATTTTAAAACTACTTATTTAACATAATTATTAAATAAGTTTAATATCATTAATAATAAATTAATAATAATTAATATTGAATTATTAATGAAATTATCCTTTAAATATTAAAAGTTATATTTTATAACTTAAAATATCTTTAAACACTTTATTTTCATTTAAAATAATTTTTATAATATTAAAATCATTTTAAACTAAATTATTTAATATAATTATTAAATAACTTTAATATCATTAATAATAATTAATTAATAAAATTTTCCTTTAAATATTATTTAAAATGATTTTTAATATAATAAAATTATTTTTTTATTTATTTAATTCATTTATTAAATAACTTAATGATCATTAATATTAATTTGTTAATGAAATTTATCACAAAATATTAAAAGTCGTTAAAAATAACTTCAAATATTTTCTTATATCATAATATAATTTTAAATGATTTTTAAGTATTAAAATAATTTTTAACTAATTTATTTAATATTAATATTAAATAAATTAAATACCATTAATATTTAAAAAATATTAAATATTTATGAAATATACATAAAATAATTAAAAACTCATTTTTAGACTTGAAAATAATTTTTAATAATTTATTATGTATTTTTAAAAATTTAAACTATTTTTTTCTATTTATTTAATTAAAATAATTAATTTATGAAAATATTTGTCGCTAAAGGGCCCTATAGGGAATGGCTATGTCGCTATAGGTGTTCTTGAAATGTTTTGCCAAACCCGTAAATCATGGCGATTCTATCGAAAGTGACAAAGTTTGACCAAGAATCATTTACTGTGTATTGAGTTTCTGGCCTAGCTACTTATCTGCTATTGTAGTGTTAGTGTAGGACTACATTACCCAATAGCAAACATAGTCATAACATGCATAACAAAGGAGATCTGGGTACCCAAAGTAGTTGTCAGAGGTTGTTCTTCATTTCTGGGTTACCTAGAAATGAAGAACAGATCGTAGGTCTTACTTTTGGCTTCCACTACATGCTGATCGTGTAATGTTTTTGTGATATTAAGCTTTCAGTACGTAGCCAACATGTAACTTAAGAGATCTATTACAAAACATCAACAAAACAACAAATAGCAGCAAGATCAGAGACGTCAAAGGTCTTGTCAGACGTTTCTGGGCAAGATCTGGGTTACCCAGATTTTGTCCAATCATGGTCGGTCAATGACCTTTGACCAACAATATCTTGTAATCTGTTCAAGCTATGACCTTGATTCAACTTCCAGAGTAAAGATCTCATATCACACTTCAATATCCAACACTTAAAACACCAAATCAATAAACACACTGAGATCTAGAAGGTCTGACATTCATTGTTAGACATCAAAAGAAAAAATTTCCAGATTTTGTAAAATGCTAGATCTGAGCCTATAGATGTTATGGATCTAACACCTATCAACCCAGATCATCATTATACACCATATCTAACATGTTTAACACAAAAAAAAAAAAACAACATCTAACATGGGATCAAATATCAGATTTCTAGTTAGGGTTTTATACCTTTCTAAGAACAATTTTGATTCTAGCTTCTGATTTGGTTAAAGATGATAGTGGGGCTTAGTTGTGACTGACATGTCTTGATATTTTCGGAGGTGTGGAGCTTGAGAGAGTTTAGTTGAGTGTTGGGACAAAAGTAAGCTAACAAATGCCATTTCTCCCTCTCCCAATCAATTTATATAAGTGGTAGATGCATGAATTGGCTAATCTAGAGGCTGATTGCTGGCAATTTTAAGTCAAAATAGTAGTTACATTAGGTCACCAACTCCCATCTTGGCAAGATCTATAAGTAAGCTTAATAAAAAAATGTGCATAAGGGCTTTTTGGTCATTTACTACATAATTTTAATGGCAAAAGTGTAATCTTAACAAACCCTTAAGGTTTGACCCTTAGGGTTTAACTCTTAGGGTTTAACCCTAAGGTTTAGTACAAAATGAATTTCTAAGTTTTCATTTAGGGTTTAAAATAAAAATAAAATTAGTTTCTAAAAATAGAAAATTAGGGTTTTTTAATTAGTTAGTTTTTTATTTATATTATACAGGAACATTAGGGTTTAAAATTCACTAATTATAATTAACCTTGCTAATTTAGCAATTAGGATTTATAATTTTGATAATTAGGGTTACCAAATTATAATTAGGGTTTCTAATTACTAAATTTGGGTTCTAGATATTAGGGTTTTAAGTTACTATTTAGGTTTTCCATAATTAGCAATAAAATCTATTATACATGATATTAATCACATTAACACAATTTCTGACTGATCACAAACTCCAATTTAAGTTTTAAAATAGGGTTTCTAATTTTAGAAATTAGGGTTTTAATTTATAATTATGGTTTTCCATAATAATAATAAGGCTTTACCTAAAATACAAATCGTATAACACATAACACAGTGTCTTAACAAATTTTTAAAGTCTCATTTGACCTCGGAATTAGGGTTTAACAGTAATACTAGGGTTTATAAAAATATTACTAGGGTTTGGTCATAATACACCATAATTGACCAACCATTATTAATACGTACATACAATACATATTTATAGCATTGAAAAATTAAAATATAATTAATATTATATTATTATTCTCATTCATTGATCAAAATCCAAAATTAGGGTTTGGATTTAATATCTCGATTTATCTCATTATACTTAACATTATTAATTAAGTTTAAAAATAATTAACTTAATTAATCTAACATAAATTCATATAATAAAATAAATAATTATTATAATAATTCTAAAAATCATTTCATATATTATTTAAATAATATATAATTATAATTTCATGGTAAATAATTCATAAAAACATTTCTACTATAAAATTAGTTATTATAAGAATATAATTTTAATAATCAATAATTCTAAAATAAAATTATTTGTAAATATTTCATGTAATAAATATTTTTTTATTTATCACATAATTACATACATATATATACACATTACCTAACACATATTACCACCTTTATAAAAAATAAATTTATACGCAAAACTTCTGATTTATTTATATAGAAAATCTTGGGTTATTACATGAACTAATAGTAATTAATTGCTCATTTATCCGATTAATTACTCGATTGGTCAATATAACTTCCAGACATCAATTATTATCAAAATAAATATCGATTTTTACTAACGCTAATAATCCCAACACAATGGAACTATCAATTTAATATTTAATCAACACAAACTTATTCATCATTAATATTATAAACTCACAATATTTAACAACTAGGTCGTTCCCAGGAAAGAGGGGGCTTTCCAATAAGGATTTCTCCCTATCAGGCGGCGTTTTAGATGACCTAACCTCTCCTTAATGTAACTTCTAGACATTGTCGATATTGCAAATAATAATATAAAAACCTTGTCGTCTCAATTATTGATTTAATAATATAACATATTATCTTTGATGATATCTTTGTGATAACAATTGAATCAATAATATGAGAGATATGATGCATAATTACTATAGAAATAATTGAGTATAAATCGAGTGACTTCTCACGTAAGAATCATAATCAATCTGTAAATGCTACTATGCAACCACATATATATCGTATATTTACAACCGGGTAGTTCAAAAGTTTAACGGTAAAACTTTCGCCGTTATTTTTATAAAAGATATTTCGTCATTTTCTAACTATGAATAATACTTCCGTTGTGGGTTCCCACTAATGATTGTCTTGTCGTCGTACAAATATTCCTTGTTAAAACGAATATTTCCGACCAATCGAATATTCCACGACACAAATCGAATATTTTATAACAACTTGCATACTTTGCAAAATTTTCAAATATCACCCTTAAATTTAACCTTTATCAATTTAACCATTTACTAAATAACATAATAATTATAAGAAAATTGAATACCTTCATTTCATAAAATTCGTGGTCTTAAATCTCCTCTCCTTATGAAATTTTGCCTCAAAATTTACGTACGTACACAGGTATGCTTAGAGGGTGAAGATACCTTGTTTAGATTCTAACTCTTGAGGTATAACCTTTGAGTGTTGAATATAATCCTTCTTATTCAAGATTTTAACATATATCTCCACATACGTTAAGTCTTCGCTATCTCGTCTAGTTCTAATTCAATAATGTGGTTCGAATTCGTCCACATATTTACGTAACATCGATCGTGAAAAAAACGTTATGAACACGCATGACACACTTGGCGTTAAAAACGAGTCTATAGGCCACGCCCCTACCCGATTGAGGATTTTAAATAGACCAATAAAATTGAGGGTTGATATTTCCTCTTTTCATCGACTCTTGCTTCTATAATAACGCATTCTTGAACCTTCTTCTTCATTCATCGGCTCCCGTGTCCGTACCTTGAAATGACTTTTTAACTTTATCGATTAAAGTCGATTCTACTCAGATATTTGATATCACCACGTGGGTGAAAGTAGTATGCACACAAAGCCAATCATGTTTGATGATAAAGCATATACTTTGTAACAATCTTATTCATTTATTAATAAAAGTATTAATTTATTAAAGGCTTTTAATTATCTACATGATCTTTGTTTTAAAATATGTGATAAACCCATAGTTTTAAGCAATGCTTTTAGAATAATGATGATGATCATTCTAATGAGATCTAAATTCTTAGAAAGCTTAAAACTAAAATAGTTCCCAATCATTGGATTACTAAATTGGGGATTAGTGAATCCGGATAGATTGGTACATCGTTTGCTTGCTCATTGGATGAGGATGATTGATCTCATGATCATTTGTGTGGAGACACTAAAGCAAGTATGTAGGTGCTTATTAGAGAATAAGTTCAATTGAGCGTGGCTCGCTAAGGAATACCTAATGGAGTTTTATTTGCTGTCAATAGGAATTCTCAGAGTGATAGCGATCTGAAGTAATCCTTGGACTTGAGATCATCATAGTATCTTGTGTATGATGAGTTATACTTTGACTTATTCCTTAAGACCCTTAGGGTATATCAAAGGGTATGCTTGGGTATAATAAGTTGTACATGGAGATAATGTATGATCAATAAAGAATCTACCACTTCTAATAAAAGAAGAGAAATGTCCTATGTGATTCGATAAATGACAACCCGATGTAGTCCTTGGCCAAAGGCGTAATGAAATTAGAAAGGAGTTTCTAATTTGCATTATTTGAGTTGTGCATTTAAGGATCGAAATACATATAATTAAATAAAATAAGACTCTTGTGATAATTCCATGTGTAAGACCCCAAAATTTTTAAATAAAAGGAATTTCCTTTATTTATTATTTTGAAATAGTAAGGGTTGATTTGATTAATGTGGATAGTTAAGGGTTAAATACGCAAATATTTCAAAATAAGCAAGTGGTTATAAAATATTCATTATCGTTTAGGGAATATTCGTTTGGTGGTGGAATATTAAATCTTTGTCGGGAATATTCATACGACAATGCGCCATGACCATGTGGGGCCCCATAACGGAAAGCGATTGGATGAAGAAAACGACAAATATAAGTTGTTTTTAAATAACGGCGTAGTTATTCTGCAGATTAATCTTTGTTGGAATACCCGTGGTTTAAAACACACTAATACGCGTTGTTGACAAGTAGCACAATTATTGCACCAATTATTGATTCTTACGTAAGAAGGCACTACTCAATAATGGTTACGATAATTCTTTATTCGATATTTTATTGAGTTAATAATTCTTTGCGTTGATATTTTATATTCTTTGTTGTTTCAATAATTGTCATTACACGGTATTTTCATTATCGAAGCAATAATTCATATTATCTGAATAATATTATTAGATAACATTATTGGCAATGTCTAGAAAGTTACATCTAAGGAGAGGTTTGGTCACCTAATTGCGCGCCATGATGAAGAAATTCTTATTGGAAAGCCCTCTTTCACAGGAGGCTGCACAGGTTGTCAATATTGTGATTACGTAATATTATTTGTGAATAATTAATTATTGATTTATATGATGAGGAAAATATTGATTTTATGTGGATATAGATGGAGAAAATTTTAAAATGACAATTGTTGAAAATTAATATTTTATCTTTTTACGATAAAATAATTCATTTAAATATATTATTTTAATAATATATTAACTAACGATATATTTTTACAACGAATGTGGGATATATGAGTATACGAGGAGGAAGAGTATTTTTGTTGCAATAAATGTTTAAAACATGTTAAACATGTTGGTGGACCCCATTTATTATTTGAAATTTGATTATAAATGTAAAATCGCTTGGTTTGTGGATTTCGGTCAATTTCTATTTGGAATTTGGAAAAACTTTCTTCTGCAAAAGTTGTAGAAATTGAAATTCCTATAAAAACTCGCGAGATTCGAATTTTCTGATGAAAGGGCTATTTATTATGAATTATTGAAGTTCAAGCTTCAAATAATTGATTTTGGGAGTTTAAAATATTTTTTGTAAAAAAACGTTTTTTTTGCAATTGAGTGGCTCACATGTGTTATAACTGATCTGAAATCAGATTTCTAAGGTGGGCTTGAATATTTTAAGAAATATTATTATTTTATTAAATTTTACGCTTTGGTGTTCTAAAGCGTTTCCTATAAATAGGGTGCTTAGGTTAGAATTGAAAATCACACCGGCTGAAGTTTTCTCTCTATATTATCGGCGTATTCTTGTGAGTATTTTGAGTATACTTTGAGTATTGCTAGGCGGTCAAGTTCCTTCAAAGACCTTATACCTTTATTCTAGCTAAAATCTTGATCTTTCGAGGTAAGGATATTATTTTTTCGTAATGATATTATTTCTTCAATATCATTATCTTTGAAATGTTGATTTGAAGTTTTTATCAAATTTGGAACTTTTTCATGCTCTCGGGTTACTATTCATGGGTTACTATTTACGAGTTCTTATTCACGAGTTACTATTCACGAAGTACTATTCATGAAGCGTGAAGATGTTTTTGTGGAATTTCTATCTTTTGGTGTCGGAGTTACTATTCATGTATACTTGGCACTATTCACGTATCTGACACTATTCACGATATCTGATACTATTCAATAGAAAAATAAAATTTCTTCTTTTAAGTCCAAAACATATATTACGGATACTAACTCGATTGTATCCATGTTTTGATCATTCTTGAATTTTACACCACTATGATTATTTTTGAGGTATTTTTGGGCGTGGATAAAACCAAGTACGAATCCTTAATCCTTAATCCTTGTCATTTTGTTTCCTTTGGATTCGTTTCTTTAAAATATTTTTCATCATCTTGACCTTTAAATGATGATATTACGGAATATCTTTGGCACAGTAGTCTGAAGATGAATGATTTCTGAAGAATATCTTTGGCTGTGGTGCAAAGATGAGCAGTGTTGAGATGAACATGATGATCGATTAATATCTTTGGCCCGTAGTGCAAAGATGAGCAGTGTTTAAATGAACATGACCAATGATGAATATCTTTGGCTGTAGTGCGAAGATGAATATTTGATTCGGATGTATATTGATTGATGTTACGAGGATAAAAGATAGACGATGAACTTTTAAATTCATACATAGAAGATAGTAGTTTGCATTCTCTACTTAACTCTTCTAATGAATTATTATTTCATTGCTGCGAATATTGATTTAAAATTTGTTGTCTATTGTATTCTATTATATTTTTCCTGTTGAAGACTAACGATAATTTGTTGTATATTATCTTAGTCATAATATTCTTTTCTTGAGCTAGTTGAGCTCACCTTTTCTTTTTTGTTCCATTTTTCTCGGGAGGCGAGAATATAGCGAGTGCGAGCCTGGGGTATGGAATGAAGGTTTTAGAAAGGATTGTTTAGTAATCCTCACCATTTTTGTAAAATAATGTATCAATAAATGTGATGAGGATTTATTTGAGTATAGATATTGTCTCAGAAGATAATATTTGTATTCAAACTCACGATTTCTTTGTTGTAATAATAAAGTTGTAGTTGTTTCTGTACCATGTATTGACAACTCAGAATAGGTGATGTATACCTATTTTGGGGGCGTCACACCATGTCTTATATTTAATTGGGACATTGTATGGTGGAAGGATTGAATTGTACGGTAACTATTTACTCAAAGGTTCTTTAATGATTAATGTTGAAATCTATATTATCTGGAAAGTCGTTGATCGCTAGGGAGGCTTATCCCTATTGTAGAATAAATATTATTTAAATAAATTAATTATTTAATTTATTTATTTAAATAAGATTAGAATTGTTCTAATTGATTTATTCACAACCTAGGTTTAATATGGAGAACCTAAAGGGTCACACCATAAAAGGAAGAATAATTATTTAAGAAGTTAATGGCATAATCGTAATAATATGTTAAGTATATTTAATTTAATCTATGGTGATAGAATAAATTAAATAGCTTAATATTTATTATTTAATATTTTAGAAATATTAAATATAAATTAATAAGAGGAGTCTTATTAATATTATTACAATTATTATTATTTTAATTTCTAAAAGAGTTTAGGAATTAATTTAATATAAGTACTCTCATTTATTCCTAATAAGATTAGGAGGTTAAATTAATTAAAAGAGTTTAATTAATTATCCCTAATAAGATTAATAAGATTAGGGAGCTTAATTAATTAAAAGAATTTAATTAATTAAATAAAACCCAATTCCTTAATTGTTAAGGTGGGTTGCCCACATCTATTAATAAGAGGAGTCTTATTATAGGTGGTATGGGTTGTTGATTTTTCAACATACGTAATAATTCCAATTATTGGGAGAGTACACCTTTACTATAGAGATAGAAAAACTAGGGTTTAGCCAACCACCCATCTTCTTGAATTTTATTCTTCCTTGGTGGATCACCTCTAGAGGCCAAACATTTGGGTGGCTAACGTTGATCGAAAGGAAGGAACCAAACCCGGTGGATTCAAGATTGAGCGAAAGGATTTGGAGGTGAACTTGTACTTCGAGGAAGCTTCGATCTTCAAGGGTATGATTTATTCTTTATCTTTTCGTTTAATTAATAATTATGCATAAAGGATGATCCGGGTATATGGTTTGTAAATTTTTAAACTCTGATGTTTTTACACGCTTCCGCTAATTTTTGCAATTTGATTGCGCACATGAAAATTACAAACCTAACAGTGGTATCAGAGCCAAACCTTTATGCAAATTATTAATTGTTTTAATTTATATATTGATATGTGTTTAGAACAATTTAATTGGGCATAATTTTATTGTATAAAATTTATTAAATAAAAAAAAAAAAAAAACCGGATCATTTTTTTTTTTTGCTTCTGACCGGAATAAGCAGTCATTGTGTCGTATATAGTAGTTCACGTTCTTGATCGGCTTGTGATTCACATAATTTCCGTTGACCATAGCAGGTCATTTTAAAAAAGGTCACGGTTAGATTGGTGGACATGCATGGCGATCACAGTAGCAACTAATAAAGGAACGGATATATGGTTATATATATATATAATATATATTACGAATATATATATACATATATATATATATATATTATATAATTATATATATATTTTAATTTTATTAAAAGTTTATTTTATTAAAATATAAAGTTTATTTTAATTTTAAAATAAAAAGTTTATTTTAATATTAAAATATAATTTTAATTTAAAATTTTTTAAATTTTAAAATTAGATTTCATGCTAACTAATTAGAGTTGGAATTGGATTCCATGCTAATTAATTGGAGTTGAAATTGGATTTTATTTTTCCTAAAATAAAGGAGTTTATTTGTGAATAGGGAAGTAAATCCATCTTTCCTTAAATAAAGGAGTTTGTTTAGATATGAAATAAGATTTCATATTATTCAAAATAAAAAGAGTTTATTTGTGAATAGGAAAGATAATCCGTGTTTCCTTTAATATTTTTTTTACATGGAATTGGATTCCATAATTAATTAAAATAAAAGAGTTTATTTTAATTAAAGATTTTTTATTACATGGAATTGGATTCCATAATTAATTAAAATAAAGGAGTTTATTTTGATTAAAATTTTGATTAAAATAAAATAGTTTATTTTATTCAAAATAGGATAAATTAAAATAAAATAGTTTTATTTTGATTTAAATTTGGATTAAAATAAAGGAGTTTATTTTAATTCAAAATTAGATTTTATACTAAATAAATTTGCCCATTAAATGATATCAATATATATATTAAATGTTTATTATTCATGAGATGAATGTTATTTATTGATGCGTATGGTGATGTGTATGAAAATAAATGGGATTGATTATGGACTATTGACGATGTGATTGGATTTTATTTTAGTTGGATGCATGAATATATGGGTTTTATTAAATGGGGTTCATGCGTACCTCGTCTTCTCTAATTTTTCTTAATGTAAATTCTATCTCCTCCTATGTACTTCCCTCTTGGCTTGATCAAGGTTTCTATTTATTTTAAAATAGTTTTGTAATAGGAATAATTAGAATTATTTTGAAAATTGGAGATCAAGGAATAAGGAGCGCTTGAAGACCCATTTGTAATGGAGCAGGTTTAAATGTAATAGTTATATTTAAATATTATTTCTTGCACCCCTAGGGTTTGACCTTTTGGTTCACTTGGTGGCTCTAGTGAACCAAACTAGAATAAAAGTCCATAATCAATCAAAGGTAGAATATAGTATTCTATATGTGCATGCTTATATTATATATATTATATATTATGCAAACATGCTTCGCATGTTCATTAATATGACGTATTTTTTATATATATATGTATGCACGCTAAACAAGATGAGACAAATTAATAACAAAACCTCAATTTTTATATTAAGTCCTAGCGTTCAAAGATATTTGGAATATCGAGCGTTAAGCCTTCTAGCATGATAAAATTAATAGAGTATTAAATATTTAATATGAGTTTGTTGTGTCACCACAAGGCAAGTATTAAGTATTTAAGATGTTAATTTATCACATTTGATGCTTATAAAGAAAATTGAACAATATTGTTTTGTTGTGTCACCACAAGGATGATATTTTTCTTTTTGAATATATGGAGTGCTAGGTGGGACTTAACTTGGATAATTTTGATTGGATGTGCCACCACTTGATCAAAATAATCTAAGAGGCAAAATAAAGGGAGTTGCATAGTTGATGTAATTGACAAAAGTTGTCTACCTATTTATTTATATATAGTTTGTTGTGTCACCACAAGGCTATATACATTTGAAATGGGATCCTTATTCTCACTAGCAAATCTTTAATTAGATTTTGCTTAGAACTATATAAGTGAGGTAATATAGTTTGAAGAAAATAGTGGGAGATACCAATTTAAAACAAGACCTAAATTATTTTGGTAATTAATAAAAGAATGTATGTTAAAATGTTGTTAATTACAAATTCATTTACGAAATTTTACAATGTCTAAAATTACTATCATTTGCGAAGCATATTAGATGCTAAATTAACTTGAGGCCAAGAATTAAGCGGATTGGTTAAGGAATTTGAGAATAGTTCTCACACATTTGAAAAGCTATCTTATGTCCTTAATCGCCTATCCTGCAATGGTTGCGAGCAATGCCTCTGAGGAAGAGATTGCTACTTTTAGAAAGTGGCAAGATGATGATCATAGTTAGCTCGATGCATCATGCTTTCGCATCCATGAGTAACGAGCTTGATCGACTTGAAACTATGGATGCTCTTACTTATATTCCTTTGCACATCAAGTAGTTGATGGTGAGGAAAGTGTGGGGCCGATAGATATCGATATCTAAGGAGCTCTTCCGATCTAGAATGGCCAATGGCACTATAGTATGCACAAAAAGGTTCTTAACATAATCAATTTGATTGATCAATTAGGACAACGAGTTTTGTCATGGATGGAGAGTTGAGCGAAGATTTGATCTTGCACTCACTCCGGACTCCTTTCACAATTGTTGTGAATTTTTCATATGAACAAGCTAGATATCGGTCTCATTGATTTGCTTAACATATTAAAAATTGTTGAGAGTCACTTTCCAACCAAGAAAGATCAAGTCTTCTTGGTAGGGGCCAAGGATCTTCGAAAGAAGAACGATTCAAAGAAGGTAAATAGAAAGGCAAAAACAAAGGATAATAAGAACAAAAGCGATCTGGATAGCAAAGGAGTTTGCTTCCACTACAATAAGCTGGACACTTTGGAAAGAAATTGCGAAGCATCTTGCGAGAGGCTAACCAAAGAAGCTTAGTGAAGTTTGATTTACAATCGATTTTTGTTCATGATTGAAATAAATTTTTCTTTAAGTCGAGGTTACTACTTGGGTATTGGATCTGAAACTTTGGTTATCATAAATATAGATTTATGAAGGGACCAAGCAGTAGAAAGCTAAACAAATATAAGTAATCCTATGTGTGGAAAATGAAGCAAAGGTTCTTTGCATTAGCCATAGAAACTTATAATTTAACAATGCCTACGGGCAAATCTATTAAGTCGATAAGTTGTTATTGTATTCCAGTTCTTGTTAAAAATATTATTTCCATTTTATTGTTGAACAATGAAATCTTTGGTATTATAATTAAGAACAATTGTTGTTCTATTTATAATAATAATGTTTTGTATAAATGGAATATTACTTAATAAATTTTGTATACTTGACTTACATGAAAATAATTTTGCATATTGAACAAATTAGTATAAGAAAATGAGATGATCATTCAAAGAGTTGAATGTATGTATTTGTTGAAATACAAGTGTGAATTATTTGAAAGGTTCAAAGAATTGAGAATGAAACAAATTGACAAAGTATTAAGATTCTTTGATTAGATCGAGGAATAAATACTTGTGCAATAAGTTTCTAGATCATCTCAAATGGTTTTCTCATAATGGACACATCACGATCTGTGAATAATTGATTGATGTATCTCGAAAGGAAAAATCGTACCTATTTGAACATAGTGCGATCCATAATGATTTTACCGACATTCCGGTATCCTTACAGGATCATGTCCTAGAAATGGTGCATATCTACAAAATGGTAACCTCAAAATCCAGGCCCCAAGACTCCATAAAAGTTATGGACAGGGAGGATTCCTAATCTTAAGTATGTTAAGATAAGGGGTTGTCCAACTTATGTGAAAAAGGTTTCAAAGGATAAGCTTGGGACAAGATTTGACATGTACAGATTTGTGGGACATCCTAAAGTAAGTTTAGGGTATATGTTCTATAATTCTACTTAGCAAAAGGTGTTTGTTACGAAACACGCTGCCTTCTAAGATAAAGGTGTTTATCATTGAAGGGGCTAGTGGGAGGATAATAGATCTTGAAGAGTTCAAGAACCACAAAACACTATAAGTCAAATAAGAGGAACCTATAGATAGACCTATTGTACCACAAACCGAATTGTAAATGCGGAATAGTACAAGAAGATACCTAGGAGGTATGGATTCATCATGGATGATGATGATGATGAGGTACATCATAGAAGATGATGATCCGATTACATCGATGAGATAAGTGTTGTAGACACTCGGAGAAATGGATTGAAGCAAGTTTCTCAAATATGGAACATTCGTTTTGATGAGGCAATCAAAAGAGTTTGATTTTATCAAAAATAAGAATGAACCTAGTGTGTACAAAAGGGTCAGTGGGAGCATCGTGACATTCCTAGTACTATATGTTGATATACTACGGATAAGGAATTACATACCAATGCTACTGATCGATAAAGATAAAGTTGTCTAAACATTCCTCCATGAATGGTTTGGGAAGAGTATCTTAATTGGGGATAAAATCTATATAGATAGATTTAAGAAGATGCTCGACTTAACCCGAGGAATATATTCATTTGATGCTAAAGTTGTTTAGCATGGCAAACTCAAAGAGATGTCTCATGTCGATGAGCTATGGAGTGTATCTCTCTAATAGTCCCCACAGACTCTGAAAAGAGAGGTCGCATGAGTGACAATCATGTATGCAATGAAATGTACGAGACACGATGTTGATCGGTCGTATTATACGGAGAAGTTCACTTTGAGTCGGTGAAAAACATCTTAAAGTTCTTAACCAAAGACTAAGGATGTGATCATATTCATGGTGGGTCTTAATTAAAACTAGAGGCTTAACGACTCAAGTTTTTCGAAGACGAACCAAGATGACGAAAAAATCCACTTTAAGGTAAAGTGTTACCTTGAGCGGTGGTGCGATGAATTGGAAAGGTTCCAAGCAAAAAAAGAGTTGTTGGTTTAGTGATAAAGACAAAGTATATAGCTATAAATGAAGCTGCAAGTTGATTGTTTGGATTAAAAGTTCATTCTGAAACTAGGAATAGTTCCCAAGTCTCATCTTGGATCTAAACATGTGTTGTGGCACTTTCATTTGATTATTAGAATCATTGAAAGATGGGAAATCACTATAGAGATAGTGGACTCTCAAGAACAACATTACATATCCATTAACTAAAGCTTATCCAACGGCGGGATAATCGTCACTTAGAGAAGAAGAGTATGAGATACCATGACGATTGGCTTTAGTGCAAGTGGGAGATTGAAAGTAGTATGCACACAAGCCGATCATGTTTGATGATAAAGCATATACTTTGTAACAATCTTATTCATTTATTAATAAAAAGTATTAATTTATTAAAGGCTTTTAATTATCTACATGATCTTTGTTTTAAAATATGTGATAAACCCATAGTTTTAAGCAATGCTTTTAGAATAATGATGATGATCATTCTAATGAGATCTAAATTCTTAGAAAGCTTAAAACTAAAATAGTTCCCAATCATTGGATTACTAAATTGGGGATTAGTGAATCCGGATAGATTAGTACATACGTTGCTTGCTCATTGGATGAGGATGATTGATCTCATGATCATTTGTGTGGAACACTAAAGCAAGTATGTAGGTGCTTATTAGAGAATAAGTTCACTTTGAGCGTGGCTCGCTAAGGAATACCTAATGGAGTTTTATTTGCTGTCGATAGGAATTCTGTAGTGATAGTAGTCTGAAGTAATCCTTGGACTTGAGATCATCATAGTATCTTGTGTATGATGAGTTATACTTTGACTTATTCCTTAAGACCCTTAGGGTATATCAAAGGGTATGCTTGGGTATAATAAGTTGTACATGGAGATAATGTATGATCAATAAAGAATCTACCACTTCTAATAAAAGAAGAAAATGTCTATGTGATTCGATAAATGACAACCCGGATAGTCCTTGGCCAAAGGCGAAATGAAATTAGAAAGGAGTTTCTAATTTGCATTATTTGAGTTGTGCATTTAAGGATCGAAATACATATAATTAAATAAAATAAGACTTGACAGTAATTCCATGTCTTATATTTAATTGGGACATTGTATGGTGGAAGGATTGAATTGTACGGTAACTATTTACTCAAAGGTTCTTTAATGATTAATGTTGAAATCTATATTATCTGGAAAGTCGTTGATCATTAGGGGAGGCTTATCCTATTGTAGAATAAATATTATTTAAATAAATTAATTGTTTAATTTATTTATTTAAATAAGATTAGAATTGTTCTAATTGATTTATTCACAACCTGTTTAATATGGAGAACCTAAAGGGTCACACCATAAAAGGAAGAATAATTATTTAAGAAGTTAATGGCATAATCGTAATAATATGTTAAGTATATTTAATTTAATCTATGGTGATAGAATAAATTAAATAGCTTAATATTATTATTTAATATTTTAGAAATATTAAATATAAATTAATAAGAGGAGTCTTATTAATATTATTACAATTATTATTATTTTAATTTCTAAAAGAGTTTAGGAATTAATTTAATATAAGTACTCTCATTTATTCCTAATAAGATTAGGAGGTTAAATTAATTAAAAGAGTTTAATTAATTATCCCTAATAAGATTAGGGAGCTTAATTAATTAAAAGAATTTAATTAATTAAATAAAACCCAATTCCTTAATTGTTAAGGTGGGTTGCCCACATCTATTAATAAGAGGAGTCTTATTATGGGTGGTATGGGTTGTTGATTTTTCAACATACGTAATAATTCCAATTGTTGGGAGAGTACACCCTTTCTATAGAGATAGAAAAAACTAGGGTTTAGCCAACCACCCATCTTCTTGAATTTTATTCTTCCTTGGTGGATCACCTCTAGAGGCCAAACATTTGGGTGGCTAACGTTGATCAAAGGAAGGAACCAAACCCGGTGGATTCAAGATTGAACGCGAAAGGATTTGGAGGTGAACTTGTACCTGAGGAAGCTCGATCTTCAAGGGTATGATTTATTCTTTATCTTTTCGTTTAATTAATAATTATGCATAAAGGATGATCCGGGTATATGGTTTGTAAATTTTTAAACTCTGATGTTTTTACACGCTTCCGCTAATTTTTGCAATTTGATTGCCCACATGAAAATTACAAACCTAACAGTGGGTCCCTAGAGTCTTTAACTCTATCTTCATCATTTGTAAGTTATACAAAATGGGTTTTTGTGTTAACAACGTCACACTCGCAACCGCATACGATCTTCTACTCAACGCGTCAGCTAACACGTTCTCTCTTCCACGATCATATTGAATGGTATGGTCGTAATCTTCAATAGCTCGAGCCAATGTCTTTGGCGCATTATACGTTCGTTTTTGGTTGAAGAAATATTTAAGGGTTTTAGAAATGGGTTTTGTATTGGGGTCAATACAAAATTCGATTTCACGCTCTGGGGTAGGCCAGGAAGTTCTTCGAGAATACGTCAGGAAATTTATTAATGATATAAATATCATTTAAAAATGTTGACTCTCATCCAAGACTTGGATAACACATGAAATGAAGGTTTCTCTAACAGAGTTTCAACCGATAAGTCAAAGTCTAATTTCTCCGAAGTCAAATTTAAATGTTGAGCGCAAGTAGGAGAAATAAAAGAGTGGGTAGAACCGGTATCTAATAAGGTATAGACTTCGCAAGAATTTATAATTAACTAACCCGTGCTAACTTCGTTTGGGTTACTCGCTTTTTGAGAAGTCATAAAAAACGCTCTTCCTAAAACCAATGACCTTGTTTTGTCTGTATCCGCCTTTGGTGCCACCGTCCCAACTGGACTTGATTTCGCTACAGGACAAAATCGAGCTATGTGACCGTCTTTTCTACAACTAAAACATACCTTGGAAGGCTGTGAACAATTTGGACTTATGTGTCCCTCCTTTCCGCATCTGTAGCATCTAACTGGCGGTCGTTCTCCTCCCCTAGAATTTGTTGTTGGTGCTAGTGCTGCTACCGACGTCTTCCTATCATCGTTAAATCTTCACTTCTTGAATTTTCCACTTGAATCATTTCTTCTATTATCTTGGCCATGATTACCACCGAAGTAGGTTCCATTTCTTGCCTGATAATTTCCTTCACGATGGTTATCATTGTTCCGATGACTATTGTCACCGGTACGATTATTATCGTGTTGTTGCTCGCTATCTTTTGGTTGGGATGGTTCATTATCACGCTCTAATAACTGAGCCCTATTCACTACATCTGAATACAAACATAATTTGTGAGAAATCAGTATTGACGTATTTCAGGTCTCAAACCTCGCAGAAACATTCGCGTCATTCGCTCCTCATTATCAACCAAATGGGATGCAAACCGGGAAAACTCGACAAACTTAACCTCGTACTGCGACACGGTCATATTGTTTTGCTCCAGCTTGATGAATTCCACCTCCTTCATGTGATGAATACTTTTGGGAAAGTACTTGTTGTTGAATAATTCTTGGAACTTCTCCCAAGATATCTTTAGTGTGGTAGGCTGAGTATGTTTTACTGATTCCCACCAGTAATCCGGCTCTCCTCGCAACATGAAGGTGGCGAAGGGAACCTTTTGCTCCTCTAAACATCCCAAGACATCAAATATCTTGGTGATCTGCTTTATCCACGTCTCCGCTTTAAGTGGTTCTGGCTCTCCCAAAAATCCGGTGGTCCCAGCTCCTTGAACTGCTTAGCGGTGACCATCCAGGAGTTGCCAGTGTTTCCACCTGCACTTTGAACAGCAGTCTCTCTCGTCTGATGTTGCAAGAATTTCATAAAGCCTCTGAACATCCCATCGTTCATCATTTGATCGGTGTTGTTGTTTACCTAAGGATTATTGTCTTCTTGATGCGCATTATCCTGGGTATTGATCGTTGGTGACTCAACAGTCTCATGTGCTTCATTGCTTATCTCGACATTTTCAGATGCAATTTTCAAACACTGCCACAACACAAGGGTTAATTGACATATCACATATTATCCCTATACTCTAACCGACCAATTAAATACCAAATAAACATAGGTAGGTCATACTAGCGAAGGAATTCCCCATCTCTCCCCTCCTAGTTCTTGTCTCACATCTCAGCTAGGGATCATATCCCCAAGCTTTGATACCAAATGTGACGCCCCCAAAATAGGTATACATCACCCATCTTGAGTCGCCAAATACATGGTACATAAATCAAATACAAACTTCTTTAATACAACTATCATGTAAAAATACGACAAAACATAGCTGAGAGTTTAAACAAGAATATTGCCTTCTAGACAATATCCATACTCAATGAAGTCCTCATTATAATTATTATCATACTATTTCACAAAATAGTGAGGACTACTAAAGCCACTTATCCTGGACCGTCACTCCATTCCTCGACTCGTCCCAGCTATATTCTCATTTCCTGAAGAGAACAATGAATGAAAAGGGTGAGCTCAACTAGCCCATTAATAAATATTATGACTAAGATAATGCATAATAAATTATCCTTAGCCTTGAGCAGTATAACAACTGATAGAATATAATAGACAACATGTTTTAGATTAACAACTGCAGTGGAACAAGCAATCCATTAGAAGAGTCAAGTAGAGCATGATATCTACTATCTTCTATGATTTAAAAAGTTTTTCATCAAATTTATCGCTAAGACTCAGCTTAATAAATAAACCACATCATCGAATTATCCTTGCACTACGTGTGACGCCCCCAAAATAGGTATACATCACCCATCTTGAGTCGCCAAATACATGGTACAAAATTCAAATACAACTTAATTATACAACAGTCGTGTAAAATACAACAAAACATAATCTAAGAGTTTTAATAAGAATATTGTTATCTAGACAATATCCACACTCAATGGAGTCCTCATTACATTTATTATCACACTATTTAATAGAATAATGAGGACTACTAGTCCCAGCTACGTTCTCATTTCCTGAAGAGAACAATGAAAGAAAGGGTGAGCTCAACTAGCCCAGTAAGAAATATTATGACTAAGATAATGCAGAATAAATTATCATTAGCCTTCAACAATGTTAAACTGATAGAATATAATAGACAACAAGTTTAACTGCAGTAGAACAAGCAATCCATTAGAAGAGTCAAGTAGAGCATAAAATCTACTATCTTCTATGATATAAAAAGTTTTTCATCAACTTTATCGCTGAGAATCAGCTTAATAAATAAAATCGAATCATCCCTGTATCACGGCCAAGGATATTCATGTAATCATCAATGGTCATGACTATACCGAATAATCCCTGGTCATAATCACACCAACAACTGTCCATCAATGAACTACAGGCCAATGAGGACTTTTACCACATCATTATCACATTACAGTAATGATTATAATGAATAATCCCTAGTCATAATCATACCAAGTCCATCTATGCACGTAAGCCAAAGATGACTTTCATCACAATATAAGCATGGGGATGATGACAATGACATAATAATTCAATAAAACAAGTTCAAGGATAAATTTTAAAGATTTATAATTTTAATTTATCCAAAAATCAATAACGTCCAAATTGTCAACATGATAATTCTTTGTGGAGTAAAATTCAAGAATGCTTAGAAGAATATTTCCATGAAAAGATACTGGATGAAGCGCAAATATCCAGGATATTCTACTAATTTCATGGAGTATAGAAGCCAAAACTTTAACCAACAGAGTATAATAGAATATATGAAACTACAAATGGATTTTTACCTGCCATGTCAGTAATCCACGTGAGCGGATCATTTCCAAAATTTAATAAGGAATGAATACGAAGGATCATTCACCATGCATGCGATAATCGACATAGACAAGTTATTCCAACAGAATAATAAAGAATGGAATAATAGAAGAATTCACTAGGCATGCGATAGACCACACAGACAGGTTATTCCCAACAGAATTATAAAGAATGGAACCATGTCATGTGTAATCCGCATGCATGTGATATTCCAATGAATAATAAAGAATGGAACTAGGTCATGCGTAATCGCATGCATGGATGGATGTTCCAATAGAATAATAAAGAATGGAACCAGTCATCATGCGTAATCCGTACAGACAAGATGTTCCAACAGAATGATAAAGAAAGGAATAACAATAGAATTCACTAGGCATGCGATAGACCGCACAGACAGGTTATTCCAACAGAATAATAAAGAATGAAATAACAGAAGAATTTCGCCATGTATGCGGTACTTCACATAGACAGGTTATTCCAACATAATAATAAAGAATGGAATAACAACTCTTACAAGTATTGAAAGAAAATAACTCTCTTCATGAATACAAAAGAATAATACCCTTTACCTTAGAAGAAGACTGGATACTGGAATAGTGAGGTAGCAGACTTCTCTTATTCTTTCTCTTTATAATTTCTCTCTATAATAATTGCTCTATAGCTTTAGTGAATTGGTGAGAAATGAAGGAAGAATGAGCTTTAATTTATAGGAAAATATAGTTTCGATAATTGAACATTTTAAGGCTCAAAATATTTTAGTATAATACCTTCCTCTTTTTCTTCATTTTTAATTTAGTCCTGTAAGTATTATCAAACTTGCACCACCTCCCCTAATAGTAAATAATGTGAATCAATAGTTATAATCATGTGAAAATACGAATTACAGTATAGTACCTCCATCTATACCTCCATTTTTAACTTAGTCATGCAAGTATTATCAATCTTTCACCAACTCCCCTAATAGTATAAGAATGTGAATCAATAGTACACACATGTGAACAAATAGTTATAATCATGTGAATTAATAGCAATTAATTGCTCATTTATCCGATTAATTACCCGACTGGTCGGTAAAACTTCCAGACATCAACTAATGTTGAAATAAATGTCGATTTCCACTAACACTAATAATTTCAACACAATTGAACTATTAATTTCATCTTTAATCAACACGAACTTATTCATCATTAATATTATAACTCACAATATTTAATAACCAGGTCGTTCCCAGAAAAGAGCCGATAAGGATTTCTCCTTATTGGCGCGCAATTAGATGACCAAACCTCTCCTTGACAGAACTTCTAGACATTGTAAATATTGCTATTTAATAATATGAATAACTTTGTCGTCTCAATTATTCATTTAATAATATAACATATTATGCAGATGGTACCGTGACAATAATTGAATCAATAATATGAGAGATATGATGTAGTAATTACTGTAGCAATAATTGAATATAACTGAGTGACTTTTCACGTAAGCATCAATAATCAATACTGTGTGCTACTATGCAACCACACATATTACTGTACTTTTACTACCGGGTAGTTCAACAGTTTTAACGATAACACTTTCGCCGTTATTTTTATAAAATGATAATTCTGTCATTTTCTAACTACGACAATACTTCCGTTATGGGGTCCACCAATGATTGTGCCATCGTACGAATATTCCTTGTTAAAACGAATATTCCCCAACCAATCAAATATTATATAACCACTTGCTTACTTTGTAAAATTTATAAATATTACCCACAACTATAATATTATATCAAATCCACACCATAATATTCAAAAATATATTTCGAGAAAATTATTCTTTATTCATAAAAGTTGGGGTCTTACAACCTCCCCTTCTAATAAAATTTCGTCCTCAAAATTAGGGTACGTACCTGGTATATCAAAGAGGTGAGGATATCTTGACTTCATCTCAGATTCTAACTCTGAGGTCATTTCTTCCACATCGTGGTTTCTCCACAAAACTTTGACTTGAGGTATAACCTTGGAACGTAGAATATGATCCTTCTTATCCAAGATTTCAATAGGTAATTCTTCATACGTTAAAACTTCCTCTATCTCGTCTGGTTCTAATTCAATAATGTAGTTCGGGTCTTTCACATATTTACGTAACATAGATATGTGGAAAACGTTATGAACACAATACATACTTGGCGGTAAGGCGAGTCTATAGGCCACAGTTCCTACTCGATCGAGGATTAAAAATGGGCCAATGAATCGAGGATTGAGCTTTTCTCTCTTTCCAAATCTCGTAACTCCTTTCCATGGAGCAACACGTAACAACACATGATCTCTAATATTGAATTCCACGTCTTTTCGATGAAGACCAGCATAACTCTTTTGTCGATCTTGTGAGGTTTTTATACGTTGTCAGATTGTTTGAATCTTTTCCACAGTCATACGTACCAACTCTGGTGCTAATAATGTTGCTTCACCCACCTCATCCCAACATACTGGAGAACGACAATTCCTTCCATACAACGCCTCAAATGGAGCCATGTCAATACTTGCTTGATAACTATTGTTATAGGAAAACTCCACTAATGGTAAGAACTTGTCCCAACTTCCTTTGAAGTTAAGGACACTGAGTCTTAATAAATCTTCAAGAGTTTGAATAGTCCTTTCCGACTGCCCATCAGTTTGAGGATGATATGCCGAACTAAATCGTAAATCCGTGCCCATAGCTTTTTGCAAACTAACCCAAAATCTTGAAGTGAATCTTGGGTCTCGATCAGAAACTATGGATACTGGCATACCATGCAATCTTTCGATCACGTTTATGTATATACTAGCAAGACGTTCAAGTGTAAAAGTTTCTCGTATCGATAAGAAATGAGCAGACTTGTTCACAAAACGCATCTATGCCTTGAGAAACCTTAGGAAGACCAGTAACGAAATCCATGGTAATGTACTCCCACTTCCATTCTGGAATTTCAAGTGGTTGCAATGGACCTGTTGGCACTTGATGCTCCTCCTTGACTCGTTGATAAGTTAGACACCTTGAGATAAACCCTGCTATCTCTATCTTCATATTGCTCCACCAAAATGTATGTTGAAGATCACGATACATTTTGGTACTCCCAAGATGGATTGAAAATGGTGTGTTGTGCGCCTCCATCATGATTTTATACTTTAAGTCAGAATCGTTAGGAACATAAAGTCTGGAGTTAACTCGAAGTATTCCTTCTTCATCGATTCTTGCTTCCGGAATAGCACCTTTTTGCACTTTCTTCCTCATACGCATCAGCTCCAGGTATGTAGCTTGAGCAACTTTAACTTTATCAATTAAAGTCGATTCTACTCATATATTTGCCATCATCATATGGGTCCCTGGAGTCTTTAACTCTATCTCCATCCTTTGTGAGTCATAAAAAATGGGCCTTTGCATTGACAATATCGCACTCGTACCCATATATGATCTTCTACTCAATGTGTCAGCTACTACGTTCGATTTTCCAAGATAGTATTGGATGGTATGATCATAATCTTTCAACAGCTCAAGCCATCGTCGTTGTCGAATGTTGAGTTCCTTTTGAGTGAAGAAATATTTGAGGCTTTTATGATCCGTATAGATCTCCACCTTCTCTCTATACAGGTAATGCCTCCAAATCTTAAGCGCAAAAAACGACTGCTGCCAACTCTAGATCATGAGTAGGATAATTCCTCTCATATTCTTTGAGTTGTCGTGAGGCATAGGCTATGACTTTCCCATGTTGCATGAGAACACATCTTAACCCTTTGCCCGAAGCATCACTGTAGATGACAAATCCTCAGAGCGATGGTATTATCGTAACAAGTCTGAAATAAGTCTCCTCTTGAGTTCTTGAAAACTCTTCTCACATTCCTCCTCCAACCGAATTTTGTATCTTTTAAGTCACCGAAGTTAATGGAGTAGCGATTCGAGAAAATCCTTCCACGAATCTCCGATAATAACCAAATAAGTCGAAAAGCTACGATTTCCGGTCCATTGACTTTGGTTGCTCCCATCTTTGAATTTCTTCAATATTTGCTGGGTCAACAGATATTCCATGATTTGATATCACGTGCCCAAGGAATGCAACTTCCTCAAGCCAGAACTCACATTTCTTTAACCTAGCATAAAGCTTGTGAACGAAGCTTTTGAAGTATCAACCTCAAGTGTTGCCCATGGTCTTCACCGGTTTTGGAGCATACGAGGATGTCATCAATAAAGACGACCACAAAGTGATCCAAATATTCCTTGAATACTCGGTTCATCATGTCCATGAAGGCATCAGGAGAATTAGTCAATCCAAACGACATGACTATGAATTCATAATGCCCGTACCGAGTTCTGAAAGTAGTCTTTGGAATGTCATCAGTTTTAATCTTCAACTAATGATATCCGAAATGAAGATCAATCTTTAAAAAGAATTTGGCTCCTTGCAACTGGTCAAACAGGTCATCAATGCGAGGCAACGGGTACCTATTTTTGATGGTGACATGATTCAACTCCCGATAATCAATACAAAGTCGCATACTTCCATCTTTCTTCTTCACGAATAGAATGAGCACCCCCAAGGAGATGTACTAGGGGCGAATGAAACCGATGTCTAACAATTCTCAGTAGTTGGGTTTTAACTCAAGTTCAATAAGAGCCATTCGATATGGGGCTTTGGAAATGGGTTTTGTATCGATTCAAGGTCGATACAAAATTCAATTTCATGCTCTGAGGGTAGGCCGGAAGTTCTTCGAGGAATAATCGTCAGAAATTTATTAACAATAGAAATATCATTCAAATCTGACGTATTTTTATTTAAATCCGTGACATGGGCTAAGAAAGATTGACATCCATTTTTCAATAAACGAATAACTTTATGACTTGATATGACAGTGATTGACTTTAGTGGTTTGGTTGCTTAAATTCGTATAATAGGTTGGTTAGGAATATGAAAGCTAACAACCTTACGAAAACAATCGATTTTAGCACGATGAGTAGTTAACCAATCAATCCCTAAAATTACATCAAATGCAAGTATTTTCAAAGAAATAAGATCAACTGGTAACGTGCGGTTACTGATTTGAATCAAACAAGACTTATAAACCGTGGATGTAATGAAGGTTTCTCTCAACGGAGTTTCAACAGATAAGTCAAAGTCTAATTTCTCCGAAGTCAAATTTAAACGTTGAGCGCAAGTAGGAGAAATAAAGGAATGGGTAGAACTGGTATCAAATAAAGTATAAACTTGGCTAAAGTTTATGATTAGCTTACCCATGATCACCTCGTTCGGATTCCTCGCTTTTTGGGAGATTACGAAAAATGCTCTCCCTTGAACTATCGGTTTTATCTTGTCTGGGACACCCTTTGATTCATCCATCGCAACTGGACTTTACTTTGGTGCACAACAAAATCGGGCTAGGTGACCTTCTTTTCCACAATTGTAACATGCTTTGGACTGCATCGTGCAGTTTGGACTTATGTGTCCTTCCCCTCCACATTTGTAACATACGACTGGTGGTCGTTCTCCTTCCTTAACAACAGGTGTTGGTGCTGACGTCTTTCCATCATATTGAATCTCCTCTTCTTGAAATGTCCACTCTTATTGTCATGGCCATGATTACCACCGAAGTGATTACCATTTCTGGCATGGTTATTCCCTCCACGTTTGTTGTCACCGCTTCGATGACTGCTACCACTGGTATTATCGACTTGTCGGCTGCTCTCTCTTGTTTGGGTTGACTCATTATCGCACTCCAATAACTGAGCCCTATTCACAACATTTGAATACAAACACAGTTTATGAAAGATAAGGTATTAACGTATCTCAGGTTTCAAACCTCTTAGAAACATCCGCGTCATTCTCTCTTCATTATCAACTAAGTGGGACGCAAACCAAGACAACTCGGTAAACTTAGCTTCGTACTGTGTCACGGTCATATTGTTTTGCTGAAGCTTGATGAACTCTACCTCCTTCATGTGACGAATACTTTTAGGAAAGTACTTGTCATTGAACGGTTCTTGGAACCTCTCCCAAGACATCGTCAAGGTCGCCCGAGTTGAGTACGCTTTTGATTCCCACCAAGAATCTGCCTCCTCAATAACATGAAGGTGGCAAAGGGAACCTTTTACTCCTCGGAGCATCCCAAGACATCAAATATCTTGTTGATCTGCTTTATCCACGTCTCCGCCTTAAGTGGTTTTGGCTCTCCAAAAAACTCCGGTGGTCCCAGCTCCTTGAACTGCTTAGAGGTGACCGTCCGAGAGTTGTCAGTGTTTCCACCTGCATTTTGGACAGGAGCCGCCCTCGCTGATGTTGCATGAATTGCATAAAGCCTCTAGACATCCCACCGTTCATCATTTGATCGTTGTTGTTTACCTGAGGATTATTATCCTGGGTATTAATCTGTGGTGACTCAACGGTCTCATGTGCTTCATTGCTTATCTCAACATTTTCGGATGCCATTTTCAAATACTGCCACAAAACAAGGGTTAATTATCATATCACATAGTATCCCTATACTCTGAGCGACCAATTAAATACCAAATAAACTTAGGTAGGTCATACTAGCGAAGGAATTCCCCGTCTCTCTCCTCCTAGTTCTTGTCTCACATCTCAGTTAGGGATCATATCCCTAAGCTTTGATACCAACTGTGACGCCCTCAAAATAGGTATACATCACCCATCTTGATTCGCCGAATACATGGAACAAAATTCAAATACAACTTAATTATACAACAGTCGTGTAAAATACGACAAAACATAATCTAAGAGTTTTAATAAGAATATTGTCATCTAGACAATATCCACACTCAATGGAGCCCTCATTACATTTATTGTCACACTATTTAACAGAATAGTGAGGACTACTAATGCTATTATCTGGACTGTCACTCCGTTCCTCGACTAGTCCTGGCTACGTTCTCATTTCCTGAAGAGAACAATGAAAGAAAGGGTGAGCTCAACTAGCCCAGTAAGAAATATTATGACTAAGATAATGCAGAATAAATTATCATTAGCCTTCAACAATGTTAAACTGATAGAATATAATAGACAACAAGTTTAACTGCAGTAGAACAAGCAATCCATTAGAAGAGTCAAGTAGAGCATAAAATCTACTATCTTCTATGATATAAAAAGTTTTTCATCAACTTTATCGCTGAGACTCAGCTTAATAAATAAAATCGAATCATCCCTGCATCACGACCAAAGATATTCATGTAATCATCAATGGTCATGACTATACCGAATAATCCCTAGTCAAAATCACACCAACAACTGTCCATCAATGAACTGCTGGCCAATAAGGACTTTTACCACATCATTCGTCACATTACGGTCATGATTATACCGAATAATCCCTGGTCATAATCATACCAAGTCCATCTATGCATGTAAGCCAAAGATGACTTTCATCTTAATATAAGCATGGTGATGATGACAATGACATAATAATTCAATAAAACAAGTTCAAGGATAAATTTTAAAGATTTATAATTTTAATTTATCCAAAAATCAATAAGGTCCAAATTGTCAACATGATACTTCTTTGTGGAGTAAAATTCAAGAATGCTTAGAAGAATATTTCCATGAAAAGATACTGGATGAAGCGCAAATATCCAGGATATTCTACTAATTTCATGGAGTATAGAAGCCAAAACTTTAACCAACCGAGTATAATAGAATATATGAAATCTATGAATGGATTTTACCGCCATGTGGTAATCCACGTGATGCATCATTTCCGCAATTTAATAAGGAATGAATATGAAGGATCAATCACCATGCATGCGGTAATCCACATAGATGCAGTTATTCCAATGAATAATAAAGAATGGAATAATGTAAGAATTCACCGAAGCTTGCGATAGAATCGCATGAACATGTTATTCCCAGCAGAATAATAAAGAATGGAACCAGGTCATGCGTAATCCGCACAAATAGGATATTCCAACAGAATAATAAAGAATGGAACCATGTCATGCGTAATCCGCACAGACAGGATGTTCCCACATAATAATAAAGAATGGAACCAGGTCATGAGTAATCCGCATAGACAGGATGTTCCAACAGAATAATAAAGAATGGAATAACAACAGAATTCACTAGGCATGCGATAGACCGCACAGACAGGTTATTTCAACAGAATAATAAAGAATGGAATAACAGAAGAATTTCACCATGTATGCGGTACTTCGCATAGACAGGTTATTCTAACATAATAATAAAGAATGGAATAACAACTCTTACGAGTATTGAAAGAAAATAACTCTCTTCATGAATACGAAAGAATAATACCCCTTACCTTAGAAGAAGACTGGATACTGGAATAATTAAAATTTTAAATGGCTCTATATTTTTAAAAATTAAGAAGGCAGTACAACATCTAATATATATATATGAGGAAATTAACTTGTAATAAGCTTATTAACGAGTACTATGACAGAGACAGATGATAGTAGCAGATTTCTCTTCTTCTTTCCCTCTATAATTTCTCTATATAATAATTGCTCTATAGCTTTAGTGAATTGGTGAAGAATGAAGGAAGAATGAGCTTCTATTTATAGGAAAATATAGTTTCGATAATTGCACATTTTAGGGCTCAAAATATTACAGTATAATACCTTCCTCTTTTTCTTCATTTTTAATTTAGTCCTGCAAGTATTATCAAACTTGCACCACCTCCCCTAATAGTAAATAATGTGAATCAATAGTTATAATCACGTGAAAATACGAATTACATTATAGTACCTCCATCTATACCTCCATTTTTAACTTAGTCATGCAAGTATTATCAATCTTGCACCAACTCCCCTAATAATACAAGAATGTGAATCAATAGTACACACATGTGAACAAATAGTTATAATTATGTGAATTAATTGCAATTAATTGCTCATTTATCTGATTAATTACCCGACTGGTCAGTAAAACTTCCAGACATCAACTAATGTCGAAATAAATGTCGATTTCCACTAACAATAATAATTCCAACACAATGGAACTATTAATTTCATCTTTAATCAATACGAATTTATTCATCATTAATATTATAACTAACAATATTTAACAACCAGGTCGTTCCCAGGAAAGAGGGGGCTTTCCGATAAGGATTTCTCCTTATTGGCGCGCAATTAGATGACCAAACATGTCCTTGACAGAACTTCTAAACATTGTAAATATTGCAATTTAATAATATGAATAACTTTGTCATCTCAATTATTGATTTAATAATATAACATATTATGCAGATGGTAATGTGACAATAATTGAATCAATAATATGAGGGATATGATGCGGTAATTATTGTAGCAATAATTGAATATAACTGAGTGACTTCTCACGTAAGCATCAATAATCAATACCGTAGTCTTTTATGCAACCACCACGCCAGACATAAAGATACTTTTACTACTGGGTAGTTCAACAGCTTTTAATCAGTAACATTTTCGCCGTTATTTTTATAAAATGATAATTACGTCATTTTCTAACTACGATAATATCGCCGCTAGGGGGTCCACTTAATGATTGTGCCATCGCATGCGAATATTCCCTATTAAAACGAATATTCCCCGACCAATCGAATATTATATAACCACTTGCATACTTTGCAAAATTTATAAATATTACCCACGACTATAATATTATATCAAATCCACAACATAATATTCAAAAATATATTTTGAGACAATTATTCTTTATTCATAAAAGTTGGGGTCTTACACTACGGGCCAAGGATATTCATGTAATCTCCAATGGTCATGATTATACCGAATAATCCCTGGTCATAATCATACCAACAACAGTCCATCAATGCACTACGGGCCAATGAGGACTTTTACCACATCATTTGTAACATTACGGGTCATGATTATACCGAATGATCCCTAGTCATAATCATACAAATCAACAGTCCATCTATGCATGCAAGCCAAAGATGACTTTCATCACAATATAAGCATGAGGATGATGACATTGATATAAGTATTAATCAAACGAAATTAAATCAAACGAAATCAAGGATAAATATTAAAGACTTTAAATTTATCCAAAGTTTAAAAATATCCAAATTGTCACCATGATACTGCTTTATGGAGTAAAATTCAAGAATAATATTCATGTACCAAAAATAATTTGGACAGAAAAGATATATATTTTTCGGGTAAATAGTACCCCATGAATAGTACCCTGTGAATAGTACTTCAGGAATAGTACCCCGGCATGAAAAGTACCCCAAATACCTGAGTGAATAATATTCAGGTGAATAGTAATTAATTTGAATAGTAACTTAGAATAGTTACTCATGAATAGTACTCTAAACATGAAAAGTGTCCTGAATACCCGAGTGAATAATATTTGAGTGAATAGTAACTGGGTGAATAGTAACTCATGGATAGTACTCTGTCATGAAAAGATCAATAATTATCAAGAAAGCTCAAAATAATATTTCCATGAAAAGATACTGGATGAAGCGCAAATATCAAGGATATTCTACTAATTTCATAGAGTATAGAATTCAAAATCTAAAATAAAATAATATTTCTTACATACTATAGAGTATGGAAGAAAATATTATTTCAAGCGAATATTGAACAAAAATAACATCCCTTACAACTGTTGAACGAAAATAATATTCGAACGAATATTTAACGAAGATAATATTCCTACGAATATTGAACAAAGATGATATTCCTTACGAATATTGAATGAAAATAATATTCATACGAATATGAAAAATAATATCTCTTCAGAATATGAAATAAATAATACCCCTTACCTCAGAAGAAGACTAGATACTGGAGTAGTGAAGTAGCATACTACTCTTCTTATATCTCTCTATAGCTTCTCTCTATATAGCTTCTCTCTATATAATTGCTCTTGTGAGTCCTAGTGAATTGGTGAGAATGAAGGAAGAATGAACTTCTATTTATAGGAAAATATAGTTTCGATAATTGCACGTTTTGGGGCTCGAAATATTACAGTATAATACATTCATCTTTTTCTTCATTTTTAATTTAGTCCTGCAAGTATTATCAAACTTGCACCACTTCCCCTAATAGTATATCATGTGAATCAATAGTACAATCATGTGACTCAATAGTTCTATACATGTGAAAAAAATAATTTCAATCTGATCCTTCATCTATACCTCCATTTTTAATTTAATCATGCAAGTATTATCAATCTTGCACCACCTCCCCTAATAGTACATGCATGTGAATCAATAGTACACACATGTGAACAAATAGTTATAAGCATGTGAATTAATAGCAATTAATTGCCCATTTATCCGATTAATTACTCGATTGGTCAATATAACTTCCAGACATCAATTATTATCAAAATAAATGTCGATTTCCACTAACACTAATAATCCCAACACAATAGAACTATCAATTTCATCTTTAATCAACACGAACTTATTCATCATTAATATTATAACTCACAATATTTAACAATCAGGTCGTTCCAAGGAAAGAAGGGGCTTTCCGATAAGGATTTTTCCCTATTGGCGCGCAATTAGATGACCCAACCTCCCCTTGACAGAACTTCTAGACATTGTCAATATTGCAAATAATATTATGAATAACTTTGTCATCTCAATTATTAATTTAATAATATAACATATTATGCAGATAATACTGTGACAACAATTGAATCAATAATATGAGAGATATGATGCAACAATTACTGTAGCAATAATTGAGATGACAATTTCGTATTATTTCTTTCGTATTCATAAGGAATACTATTTTTCGTATTCATCCTTTAATATGTCGGAATAACTTCTCTATGCGGATTACGTACCGTATGACAGGTGAAAATCCATTTGCAGTTTCGTATGTTATTTCTTTTCATATTCTTAAATCTAAACTTACTATGGTAAGTATTGCTTCTATAATCCTTGAAATTAGTGGAATATCCTTGAGTTTTGCACTTCATCCAATATCGTTTCATTGGAATATTGATATAAACTCTCTTATTAAATATCAATATTTTCATCGGAGTACTATTTATTCACTGGTTACTGATCACCCGGTTACTATTCACTAAAATATTATTTACTCGGGTATTCGGGGCACTTTTCATGCCGTGGTACTATTCACAAGTTACTATTCACAGGTTACTATTCACTAAAATATTATTCATTTGGGTATTCGGGGCACTTTTCATGTCAGTATTATTCATTTAGCTACTATTCACCCAGTTACTATTCACTCAAATATTATTCACTTTCGGGTATTAAGGGCACTTTTTTTATGTTCTGGGTACTATTCACGGGATACTATTCCTGAAGTACTATTCACGGGGTACTATTAACCGAAAAAATTTATTTCTTTACTGTCCAAATTATTTTTGATACATGGATATTATTCTTGAATTTTACTCCACAAAGCAAAGATTATCGTGTTGACAATTTGGACATTATTAAATTCTGGATAAATTAAATTATAAATCTTTAAAATTTATCATTTGTTTTCATTTATTTCGTAGAAGATAGTAGATATCATGCTCTACTTTACTCTTCTAAAATACAGTTTCATGTCTTTGGCCTAGAGTAGAAAGATGAACTGTTAATGAATATCTTTGGCCCGTAGTGGAAAGATGAATTTATTAGTATGATTATGGACATGAATTGTGATTTGGTATAATCACGGTCTTTGATGTTTCAGGTAAAGACATGTGATGAAAATTATCTTCGTCCTGGGTGCGAAGAAGAATTTAGAACCACATTTATGATTATGAGTTATTCACCCGATTGTGGACAGGAATTGTTGACTGATGTTACAGGGATAAAACATTGTTGGTGGATTTTTAACGTGGAGATGATAATAGACTTTATTGTCTATTTAACTCTTCTAATGGGTTGCTCGTTCCGCTGCAACTATGGTTGAAAAGTTTTATCACTTACGAAGGCTATTGATAATGTACATTATCTTTAGTCATAATATTCTTTACTGGGCTATTTGTGCTCACCCTTTTGCTTCACAATTCCTTTCAGGTATTAAGAATGTAGCTGGGTCGAGCAGGGGTAATAGTGGATTAGAACGGTGGTCTATAGCTGTTGAGGTTTCCCATAAAACAGTATGTAAATAATTTTATTGAGAATTATAGATAAGTGTGTCGTATTTTATACGTCATTTTAACCGTTGATTTTGGTGAACCAAATAGAGTGAGGTGAACCCAACTTTGGAAGGGCGTTTTTGCCACTATCATACAAGATGTCTAATGACAGACGACTTCGTATTATCATAAGACAGTGTTGTGCACATCCACTTGCTGAGTATATCTATGAGCACTACCTATATAATCTTGGAGTTTGGTTGAAATATAATTCTAAATTGGAGACAATGGAGATAATTATATATCAAGAGAAGACTCACCATTGGAGAGAAGATGATAGCCATCTTCTTATTTTTCATTGGGGACTATTGGGTCAACCAACGATAATTCTGTGGACATATGATATCTATCATGACCTAGACGCATGGCCTCCCATATACGAAGGTTTTCTTGAGTATTTTCCAAAGATTTTAATTTCTAAAATAGTTATTGACTGTACCTTTATGCAAGGTACCATTGTAAGGTCTTGTGGTCAAGGCACCACAAGAGTTATATATATTTGTATTAAAACTCACAGTTTAACCGTGGTAATTTTCTGCACGACAGTGGTATAAATGAAGTTGTCAGTAGTATATTTTCTGGCAACTCAAGATGGGTGATGTATACCTATTTTGGGGGCGTCACATTTGGTATCAGAGCTTAGGGATATGGTCTCTGGCGGAGATCCGGGATTAGAACTAGGAGGGGAGAGACGAGTAATATCCTTCGCTAGTGTGTGTCCTACCTAAGCTTAATTTCTTACTTGAAAAGTTGACAAATTATGATATGTCAATTAACCTTTGTTTTGAAGATATATTCTAGAATGATATCTGAAATATATGAGATGGGAAATGGGAACATCATGATACAGAAGAAATAACCAGGAAGGTACAATCCGAAAAGAAAGCAAGGTATTCTCATCTCTTCGAATACCAGGTACGTACATAAATTTTGTGGGTGAAATTTCATAAGGAGAAGAGATTGTGAGATCCCGGATTTTATGAAATGAAAGTATTCAATTCTCTTATAATTATTATTTTATTTAGTAAGTGGTTAAATTGATAAAGGGTTAAAGTTAAGGGTGATATGTGAAAAATTTTCTAAGTAAGTAAGTTGTTATAAAATAATTGGTGATAAAAGTACAGTAATATGCGTGGTTGCATAGTAGCACACGGTATTGATTATTGATACTTACGTGAGAAGTCACTCGGTTATACTCAATTATTGCTACAATAATTGCTGCATCATATCTCTCATATTTTTGATTCAATTAATGTCACAATATCATCTACATAATATTTTATATTATTAAATCAATAATTGAGACGAAAAATTTATTCATATTATTATTTGCAATATTGACAATGTCTAGAAGTTCTGTCAAGGAGAGGTTAGATAATCTAATTGCGCGCCAAAGGGTGAAATCCTTATCGGAAAGCCCCCTCTTTCCTGGGAACGACTTGGTTGTTAAATATTGTGAGTTATAATATTAATGATGAATAAGTTCGTGTTGATTAAAGATGAAATTGATAGTTCCATTGTATTGGGATTATTAGTGTTAGTGAAAATCGATAGTTATTTCGATAATAATTGATGTATGGAAGCTATATTGACCAATCGGGTAATTAATCAGATAAATGAGCAATTAATTGCTATTAATTCACATGCTTATAACTATTTGTTCACATGTGTGTACTATTGATTCACATGCATGTATACTATTAGGTGAGGTGGTGCAAGATTGATAATACTTGCATGACTAAATTAAAAATGGAGGTATAGATGAAGGTACTATACTGTAATTAGTTTTTTCACATGATTATACTATTGAGTCACATGAATGAACTATTAATTCACATGATTTACTATTAGGGGAGGTGGTGCAAGTTTGATAATACTTGCAGGACTAAATTAAAAATGAAAAAAAAGATGAAGGTATTATACTGTAATATTTCGAGCCCCAAAACGTGCAATTATCAAAACTATATTTTCCTATAAATAGAAGTTCATTCTTCTTTCATTCTCACCAATTCACTAAGTCTCACAAGAGCAATTATTATAGAGAGAAATTATAGAAAGAAAGAAGAAGAGAAGTCTGCTAACTTTCTATTCCAATATCTAGTTTTCTTATAAGGTAAGGGGTATTATTTCTTTTGTATTCATGAAGAGAGTTATTTTCTTTCAATACTCGTAAGGGTTGTTATTCCATTCTTTATTATTCTGTTGGAATAACCTGTCTACACGGACCGCATGCATGGTGAATTCTTCTGTTATTCCATTCTTTATTATTCTATTGGAATAACCTGTGTACGCGGACTACCGCATGCATGGTGAATTCTTCTATTATTCCATTCTTTATTATTCTATTGGAATAACCTGTCTACGCGGACTACCGCATGCATGGTGAATGAACCTTCGTATTTATTCTTTATTAAATTATGGAAACGATCTGTCTACGTGGATTACCGAATGGCGGGTGAAAATCCATTTGTAGTTTCATAATTTTTCTGACCCTCAAAAATTCTGAAAAAATTGGAAATGATAATTTGTTGAATTTTTTAGATTGTGTCCAAAAATGGCGGTTTTTGGATGTATAGATTAAGAGTTATGAATTTTATGGGAAAATACTATTTTAAAAGTAAACCCTTATAACTCCCTGTGGTTGTTAACTCTAAAATTGGTGGAATTTTTATTGGGAGTACATGTATATCACAGAAGTATACCCTGTAAATTTCAGAATTTTTAGACAAAAGTATAGTTTATGATAAATGTCTAAATATTCGGCAGTTTTGGCCATATGAAAAATAGTAAATGAATTTTACAAATTCCGAGAAAAATATAGGTTCAATATGGGACTATATTCTGCTAAATCTCAGAAAAAAAACTTTTTGGGACTAATTTGTTATTTTTCACGAAAATGGTCTAGTTACGAACATATGAATTAAATATGTTATGTGAAGTTGAAAAATTGGTAAATAGGATTTTATGGCTTGGAAATCCTATATAAGGTATATGCAGATTTTTGATGAGGGATTTGATCATTGGTGATGAAATCTTATGAGTATGACAATTTTGAATGATTAAATGTATTATTTGGTAAAGTGTAAACAATTAAAATAAATTTTTTATAAGTTTAAGAAGTGATTAAAATATTGTTATAATATTAATAATATTAGAAATGAGTTTATTGAGTGATTGATAACATTTCAATTAAGGTGTTATGAAATCATTGATTTAAAATATTATTTAATGGTTAATAATATTAGTAAATGAATTTAATGTTATTATATAATGAATAATATTAAATGGAGTTTATAATATAATGAATAATGTTATTATCTTTGTTAAATATTCGTTTGTAATATTATTTTCTCATTCAAATCATTTTGATACAATATTATTCTTGAATTTCACTCCACAAAGCGATGATCATGTTGATAACTGGATATTTTTAAACTCCTGGATAAATTTAAAGTCTTTAATATTTATCCTTATTTTCGTTGATTAATGCTTATATTATTGTCATCATCCTCATGCTTATATTGTGATGAAAGTCATCTGTGGCTTACGTGCATAGATGTACTTGGTATGATTATGAACATGAATTATTCGGTATAAT
>CM035155.1:123579548-123692532 GCA_020205615.1 Panax quinquefolius | reverse complement strand
TTTTTTGCTAAGTTTGTTCAGATATAGAAAAAGAAGAGATTACACAATCGATAAGGAGATACCCCGTAAGCTTTTGATAGAACCACATGGGACAACCCCAAAATGGACAACAAAAGACTAACAACCAAGCCAAATGAAAGGACAAAGCGTTACTAAGGTGACAATAGTAAATACAAGCATGAAACCTTAAACAACATAGACAACCAATCAAAGTAAACCAAGCAACCAAATAAATGGGGGGTGAAGATCGAACCAAACTGCATTGCAGAATAGTCAAGAGGATGTCACAGGAAGAACTACGAGAGCCGAAGGAGAGGGCCAAACCATCATTCCGAACCTCAAGCCAAGCAAGTCAAAACCCCAAGTCAAATCAAATCCCCAGCTTCCAGAAGATAAGGCGTAACCACAAGCCAAATTTCGGTCTTTATCGCCACAACCGAACCCATTATGGACTAATGATGTTCTTGAACCCAAACGACAGATGAAGCAATAAATGAACCAAACCAACGAAGAGGCCGAATCGCCATGGAAACCGAGGCGCTTAACCGCCAAAGAAGCTAAGTTCTTTCGAGAATTATGCAAGAGATAAACAATACTATCTGTAAGAGACCAAACCGTAACCATGAAACAGACCATAGCAGCAGCCTCACAACCAAGCATCGAGGTCGCCCAGACAAGGCATGATTTTGAGAAATTGGGGAAAGAAGAAAGCCTTGACTTAGTGATATTAATAATCTCCTAGCCAAAACACTCATATGGTAATTTGTCATTTTTATGAACAATTGAGTTCCTAATCGCCCAAAGTTTGTAAATCGTGGTAGAAAAGACCGACTTTAAGATATCGAATCAATTTTATTTCCTTTAAATCGAATGATATAGTCCACCAGACTATCCCACTCCTTGGAGCATTGGCCTGCACTCCAAGGCAAGCACAGAGAGAGAAGGCGAAGTAGAATAGGGACAATCAAAGAACAAATGGGAGAAGGTCTCGGCATGATGATTTGCACGAAAGGCAATTCATAGGTCGGAAGCTATGGTAAGCGAGAGAACCTATCATTTTTGGGTAATCTGTGCCGAAGAGCAAGCCACAGGGTAAAGGAGAATCGGGGGATATGGAGGCGGAACCATAGCAATTTAGCCCATGGGACTTTCGGGGCACGCAAGCGAATAGATTCCCAGATAGTGGGAGCTTTGATATGATTCACCGCCCGGTTGTCCCAAAGAATCAAGTCCTCAGCATCAGAAGGATTAGGAAGAGATGAAAACAAGGTGCAGAATTGCTGCACATCATGATGATTACTGGAAGGCAAAGACCATGCACCCATGTAAATGATGTCTGAAATTCGCGCATTAACAGGGATTCTGGAGTTGGAGAGCAGAGATGGAGAGGGGTTTAAGGGTTGCCCATTCAACCACGGGTCAAATCAGTTATTTGGATGATGCCCTCATTGTCGAGTGGAATTTGAAAGTGAGTAAATAATTTTGTGAGAAAACAGCTGTAAGGTAAGCACTTTTTGGAATGTTTTATACAGTGAACCATGTGTTTGAGCATCATGAGGGAAAAATTGAATGGTTGGCCTGTCATTAATAATGCCACCAAAACCAGATCCTGGTAGGTGAAGTCCGCTCCACCACCGAGACGAGGGAGGAGATTGTACCTGAGAAATTTGTGAAGGACTACTGCAATAAGAGATACTTCGATGGTTTTAGGAAGGATGACAGTGGACACAGTTGGGTAAAAATGGGTCCCTTAAGTGTAAATGGACGATCACCGGGTGTATGGAATTGACAATATACTTCCTAAATCCATAAGAAAGAACAAACGGTGATTTTTCCTTAACAAACGAGGTGTAGCAATCGCCATTATTTTCAAGGTTGGTATAAAATTCTTTGGACTAATTTTGGGTAAGCTATCGAGGGAGGAGCACTTAAAGAAGACAGACCATATGACTCAAAGAGATGTTGAAGAGGAGAGTTTTGGTAGTAAAACATATCAACAGATT
Source organism: Panax quinquefolius (assembly GCA_020205615.1). Lineage (NCBI taxonomy): Eukaryota > Viridiplantae > Streptophyta > Magnoliopsida > Apiales > Araliaceae > Panax > Panax quinquefolius. Next base: position 123,690,529 of record CM035155.1, on the reverse strand, counting down.
TCTCATAGACGAAGGATTTTTGACAGATAGAAGACTTAAATCGAAGCTCCAAATTATGACATCTAAAAAAATCCTCAGGAACATCATGCAAGGACACGGATAAAGGAGTTACCGTTGTTGGAGGTGAGCCAGGTGAAGAGTCTTTGAGCTTTCGGCCCTTTGGAACAGTCGATGTCCTGATCGGTGGAGGAGAAGGTAGGCTCGCTTCAGATTTGGCAGGGGATGGTTCACCGGAGATGATAGTAACAGAGGATTGTTTTTGTTTCAGTTTTCGAGTGGTAGGTGGTTGAGATGGTGGAGAAGGGGGTGAGACCTCATCTTCTAATTCATCTCGGAGCTATTTGCCACGCCTAGTTCTTATTGTTGCAGAGTACGGTTGAGTCGATTGAGATGGTGGACAAGGGGGTGAGATATGAAGAGACTGGAGAGTCAGAGATGGAGAAAAAGAGTAAAGAGGCTTCTGTATTTATTTTGGGAACACGTTATCGAGATATGGAAAGTTGTGAAGCCGTGTTCGGGAAGGAAAATCTGAGTAAATTTTAATTTGCGTAATTATGGTATAAAGATATGCCGGTGATTTGTTCATCTGATATCTTTAAAGTCATGCAGTGCATATCTAGATTAGACACATCCCGAGTTCTCTTCTTGGAGTACTGAAGCGTTCTTCCCCTAGAGGTTTTGTAAATATATCTACTAATTGGTGCTCAGTGGGAATGAATATTAATCTTATTAGTCATTTGGACACATTGTCTCTAAGAAAATGGTGGCGAACTTCTATGTGTTTTAAAGCGAGAGTGTAGCAATGGATTTTTAGAGATGTCTATAGTGCTTGTATTGTCGCAAAGATATGGGCACATTTTCACATATAATATCAAAGTCATGATGTTTTGACGATCCACAAAATTTGGGAACAAAGAACTTCTTGTTGCTAAATATTCACCCTCGAGAGTGGATGGATAGAGGCGGCGTTTTTTTCTTGCTATGCCATGAGACAAGACTTTGTCCCAAAAATGTACATGCACCGCTTGTCCTTTTTTCTATCTATTTGACAACTCGCATAAATCAGATCCGAATAACCCATTAGATCAAAATTATCACAATTTGGGTAAAATAATCCTAAGTTTAGTAGTACCACTCAAGTATTTAAATATTCGCTTAATGACTGTAGAATAGGATTCTTTGGGTTTGGCATGAAACCGAGAACATGTACACACATAATCGTATATTATATCGTGTCTAAAAGTAGTTAAATATAGTAGGGATCCAATCATACCTCTGTATTTTGTTACCTCTACATCCGTACCTTTTTCATCTGCTGTGAGTTTTATTGATGTACTCATTGGCGTGGTCTTTGAATTTGAATTGTCAAAGCCGAATCTCTTGAGTAACTCTTTTGTGTACTTGGTTTCATGAATGAATATACCTTCATGATTTTGTTTAATTTGAAGGCCCAGAAAGTAAATGAGTTCTCCCATCAAGCTCATGTCAAACTCCTTGTGCATGCATTTCGAAAACCACTCACAAAGGAAATTATTAGTAGCACCAAATATTATATCATCTACATATATTTGTACAATAATAATATCTTTATTTTGATGTTTAATAAACAGTGTGGAGTCAATTTTACCTCGTATGAACCCATTTGATAGGAGATACTTACTTAATCTCTCGTACCAAGCTCTTGGGGCTTGTTTGAGTCCATAGAGTGCCTTCTTGAGTTTGTATACGTAATGTGGGAACTTGTCATGCTCGAATCCAGGTGGCTGTTTTACATAGACTTCTTCATTTATGTACCCGTTGAGAAAGGCGCTTTTGACGTCCATTTGGTGTAGCTTGAATTTTCTGAAACAGGCAAATGCTAGTAATATACGAATGGATTCCAAACGAGCTACTGGGGCAAATGTTTCTTCATAGTCTATTCCTTCTTATTGGTTGTATCTCTGAGCTACTAGTCTCGCTTTGTTTCTTATAATTGTTCCATACTCGTCAAGCTTGTTTTTGAATACCCATTTAGTTCCAATAATGGATACATCTTTTGGAGGAGGTATCAACTCCCACACTTGACATCTTTCAAATTATTGTAGTTCTTCCTGCATTGCTAGAAGCCAATTTTCATCGAGTGGCTTCTTTAGCGTTCTTTGGTTCAATTTGGGATAGAAATGCTGAGAAATCACATATTTTGTGCTTTTCTTCTTGTAATAACTTTGTCATTTATGTCTCCAATGATGTTCTCAGGAGGATGGTTTTTGATGTATCTTGCTGATTTTGGAAGTTGAATATCATGTATAACTTCTTCAGTAGTTTCTGAATTGTGGTCCTGTTATTCGTCCATTTCAGTTTGCTGGATATGTTCCTGATTTTTGTATTTAGCTTGCTGAATAGGGTCTTGGTCCTGCTACTCTTCTAATCCATCCAGCTGGATTGGTTCCATGATCTTGCTGTTTTGCTTTATCTGGTAGGCTGGATTTGGAGCAGTCTCTAAGTTTCCTGCATCTCTTCTCTTTCATGTTTTTGGCTGTGAATGATGTTCTTACTTGTTTTCCAAGTTGATAAGGTTGGCATATACCTTTTTCTCGAAATTCATTTTGGGTAATCCTCTTACTAAGTTCATTGATGACAACTTCTTGATGAGGTCCATATGAACATGTCCCATCCTTCTATGCCATAGATTTGCTTCATCTTGAATGGTTGCGAGACATAATTCTTCCTCCTGTTGCTCAAAATAAAGAGTATATATATTCTTTTCTCTTCGGGCAACTAAAGCAGCATTGTTAGTACCATGTGAAATTGTACATTTATCTTTCTCAAAGTTTACTTGATGTCCATTATCCATTAATTGACTGATACTGATAAGATTGAACTCTAGACAGTTAATAAGATGAAAATTATTAATGTTAACCTTACCATTACCGATTTTACCTTTCCCGATTATTTCGCATGACCGATTATCACCAAATGTGATAGTTCCATGTTTTCTTTTGACATTCAAGTCCACGAACTTAGATTTGTCACCCGTCATGTGGCGTGAACATCCACTGTCAAGAATCCATTTTGAGAGGATACTTTGGCTTTGAAACATACCTGTATGAGAGAGATACAATTTATCTTTTTGGTACCCATATCTTTTTGGGTCCACTTATGTTAGTTGAAATCAAATCACTTTTCTTTACCCATACGGCTTTCCTTTGATTGTTCTTTTTCTTTCTTGAGCAGTTTATTTCTAGATGTCCTTTAATGCCACAATTTTTGCAAGTAGTAAAAGGTGTGCAATAATTTAATTTAAATGATGATTTAGATTTGAGCATTTCAACTTCCTTTCTACATGTTGGGTTATACCCTATGCCTTGTTTATCATAATCGGGTCTTTGTTTTCCTAGCATGACATTTAGATTTTCTTCCCCGTGAACAAATTTAGCTAAAGAGGTTTTTAATGACTCTATTTCCTTTTGCAGTTCATTAGTTGGAGGGGTTTTATTAATCGATTCATCACCAAATGCATCAATGCACACATCTCTCATCATTATTTCATTTGTTAATTTCTCAACTTCATCATTTAGTTGTTTTACCTTGTTGAACAGTATTTTATTGTAATTATCTAAATAATCGTTTTTCGCTGCTAATGTTTTTTCCTCATTTGTGTGTGTTACTCTTTGTAATTATTTCTTTTCATCTATCAGTGCTTCCACTTCCCCCATTAACGTGTTTACTAGATCTTTTAAGTACATATTTTTTTCTTTTAATTTTTCATTTTCCTGTTTTAAAATAATAACATCAGAAAGAGGTACCTCACTAGATTCACCTTCAAGTCCCATTAAGCATATTTGAGCTAGTTCATCGTTTGCATCTATTTCCACTTCGGATTCTTCATCATCACTCCACGTTAGGAATGCTTTATGCTTTTTGAACTCCTTATTGCCTTGCTTTACTTTTTTTTTTTTGAGTTGGAAGCAATCTTTTTAAAAGTGACTCTGTCGTCCACACTCAAAACAAGTTTCTTCATTGGCTTGGCTTTGTGTTTGTTTGAGTTGAATGTATTTTTTCTTTGATTCTTTCTTTGAAGTAGTCCCTTAAGTCTTCTTGATATCATGGCTATTTCATCATCCGAGTTGTTTTCAAGTTCTTCTTCAATTCCTCGCATTTAGAGCTAGCACTTTTCTTTCGAGGAACTTCTTCCTCGCCATCATATCTTTTCAATTGATGTTCATATTCTTCTAGTTCACCAAAGAGAGTTAATGTATCCATAGAAGAGATATTGGCGGAATCTTAAAGAGTAGTAATTTTAGATGCAAACCTTTTGGGCATAGCCCGAAGTAGCTTATGATTGATTTCGCTTTCTGGAATTGACTTGTCAAACAGCTTCAAGGAATTTATAAGTACCAAAAATCGTGCTTGAGCCATCTTGATTGTTTCGTCTCTTTCTAGTTTGAACATTTTATAGTCATGCATGAGCATACTTAGCTTAACTTCTCTCGTACTTTGAAGTTCCTTCGTGACTCACCACTAGGGTATCCCAAATCTCCTTTGATATGTTGCATGAGGAGACTTTATCTATTTTGGATTGCACCATGTCATTTGAGAGAGTGTTCATTGCTTTTGAATCATATAACACCATGTATGTTTCGGTTGAGTCCATCTCGAGTAGAGTTTTTGAGTGCCATCATCTTTCCTTGGGATTACGGTCCATTCTCTACCACCCACCATTCCCCATGGGTCTCGCTTAAGATATATCCTCATCCAAAATTTCCGTAAATTATAGTTCTCTGCTCCAAGGAGTAGTGGAGATCGGTTTGTTGATTGGCCTTCGTGATGAGCGCTTCCAAGTTGTGCCAAATCGTAATCTTTCCCTACAAGTCACCTTTAAGACTAAGATAAGTAGAGCCAAGCTCGATACCAAATGAAATTTAAATAGATACACTTAGAAGGGGGTTGAATAAGTGTAGCACAAACTATGTCCAACTTTTGTTTATAAAAATTCCTTTGGATATTTAATGCAAAGAAGATGGATTGTTATGATATTATTTAATTTTGAATCAACCTATTTGTGTATATAATTTGATGTGGAATAGAATGGTTCTTTGGATAGATATCGAATAGCAAGGTACAAAATGTAATCACATAAACACTAGAATTTTTACGTGGTTCAACTACTACCCTCTAGAATAGTAGTCTAATCCACGCCCAATACCAACTAGTATTGGAGACTCACTTTTATTAAACTCTTCCAATTACAATAAAGTTCTAACAATTTGAACACCTTTGTTCCTCCTGTGCACCTATGCACTCTCAAGCACCTATGCTTTCCTCAAACTTGACTATAATGAGTTATCAACCCAAACAGGATTACATACAATAAAATATTGATTGAGATAAGGAAAAATAAGATACACACTAGAGGTCTAATGATCAAGCAATATATCACTTACCAACTTAAGGGTCTAGTATGAAATGAAATGATATGCAAGAAGAATATTACCATAATATGTTTCTATACGTTCTTCAGAATTTGAAACTCATTCTTAATGCAATCAATATCAATCAGTGTGAAAAACAATTTTGTAGCTTGTATGCTGTTTGATATATCGTATATGTTTTTCAGTATATAAATTTGTTAAAGAGCTCGGTTTATATGTATAGATATTATTACCATTGCAAAGATTTGCTACTATAATATACGTTTAAAACACTTTGCACAAATCTTGCGGTTCTATGTCAATCATGATATACACAACACGATTTTCATCATAGAGATTCTATTTTTACGAGATATCATGCTATCAAGAATTTAAGTCTAATTGATTTCCATGGGAGAGATATAGCTTGCGCATAGATTTCTACTTTCCCAATTTCTAAAATGATCTAAATTCAACACTTTCAGTATTACCATAAACATTTGCTGGCATGATTCCATATTATCTTATCATACATTGGACCGTTGGTACCAACCAATTAGATATCTTAAATCATGAGACAAGATTATGATGATTTGCATGATTAGGAATGTATAACTTATGGAATTTTAATCAATCAACTAGTTACCTTAATTAATATCCTAGAATTAAGACCCTTGATTTATGATTTATAATTTATGAAGCATGATTTATGAGATGTGTTTACCGTGAATCAAGTCAATGAATAGTTTTATGGTATTTAATATTATCGATCATTTACTCCATGATTATTTATATAATACATCATATATATACATATATATATATATTGTTCATCAAGATTTAATTTATATTATGGTAAGTAATATTCTTACCATGCATATTATGAACTAGTGAATTATTTAGGTAGCATCAAGTATGAGAATGCAAGTATATATGTAATGCACATGTCCTAGAGCCTTATTTTGGAAAGTAATAAATGCTAAGATCTTACATATATTCCTAGGACTCAAATTTGCTTTTCTTTCTTCAAAGACATCTTGACTTTGAACCTTCTTCCTTGATGTTCCTGAAAATGTATCTATCCCGAAATGTTATATAGCATGATTAGAATAATATGGTCATCATCAAAACATGGAGTGTGACATAAGTCAACATTCTCCCCTTTTGATGATGACAACAAAATAATTATGGCTCCCCTAAAACCATGCATTTCAAGAGAGTTCTGACTCCCCTCAATTTTGCATATATATATCGATCGCATATATGCACGGTGTTTGAGTAACCTCGCACTTTCAAGTTTGCAAATATGAAAAGTGAAAAACAACCCCGCATTGTTTGGTTAGTCCACAACATATTAAACATGTAATTATCATAGACTATTAAACCATCATCCATCAAACAAATTTTTAAACCATAGTCTTAAAACCAAAAGTTATATCATGCATGAAAAAAATTAAAAAATTATCTTGAAAAAGCAAGAAAAGCATAATTCTTCTCCCCTTTGGCATCTATCAAAAAGAGGTGTCCAGAAGGCAAAAGGGTAGGGTGGTGTCTAAGCATCCTCCTCATCAATATTAACGTGATTGCTCAAGCAAGGCGGTGAAATAGGGCGGTGAAGCCTCTGTGGTGTTCAATCTCTTCCGGTGACATTGTGTTGGCGAATCTGGGAGGTCGAGCAATAAAGGTAGGAGGTGGTGAAGGCAAGTCCAGAAAGTCGCCTTGATATTCGACGCCATCCAATTCATTGTGGCCATTCAAGTATATCGCGATTGGACTTGGATCTCGCGCTGACTCTTCACTTAGATCATTCGTATGCGGGCGCTCGTAAATCGTCCAAGAGACCCAATTTGATTGCTAATAAATTTAAGCTCAGTGCTCAATTGACAGGCATTGCGGTTCATCTTCCTTTGCAGGGCTTCTACCATAGCCCGAGTGTGCAACTCGAATCCAGCTTGGAGGTCAATGAACTCATCATCCACGTTGCGAAAAATAGAATGAAGATATTGTGACAAATAGGTAGTTTGCCTTTTTCAAGCACGGACAAACGAAGTTGGATATCTTTAACATCGTGAGTGATTGTGTGGCTTGATTGTTCGCTATGGGTGAAGGAGATTGAGAATCTCGGGGAGGGAGGTAGGGAAGTAGGAGGTGTGGGATTTGGAACATTTGGAATTTCAGGTGCCACTCGTATGAATTTTCCTTTAAGCAGTGTAATATAAGCACCCTTGAGATAGTTAGAGTCGATGGAATCAGTTATTTGGATGGTGCCCTCATTATCGAGTGGAATTTGAACGTGAGTAAATAATTTTGTGAGAAAGCAGCTGTAAGGTAAGCACTTTTTGGAATGTTTTATACAGTGAACCATTTGTTTGAGCATCATGAGGGAAAAATTGAATGGTTGGCCTGTCATTATCAAGGCCACCAAAACCAAATCTTGGTAGGTGAAGTCAGCTCCACCACCGAGACGAGGGAGAAGATTGTACCTGAGCAATTTGTGAAGGACTACTGCAATAGGAGATACTTTGGTGGTTTTAGGAAGGATGACAGTGGACACAGTTGGGTTATCCATGACAATGCGCAGCTGGACAAGAGGAGACAAAGGAGTAGAAATGGATCCCTTAAGTGTAAATGGACAGTCGCCAGTGTATGGAATTGATAATATACTTCCTAAATCCGTAGCAGTAAAGAACAGTGATTTTCCCTTAACAAACGAGGTGTAACAATCGCCATTATTTTCAAGGTTGGTATAAAATTGTTGGACTAATTTTGGGTAAGCTATCGAGGGAGGAGCACTTAAAGAAGCCAGACCACATAACTCAATGAGATGTTGAAGAGGAGAGTTTTGGTAGTAAAACATATCAACAAATTTTTCATAGACAAAGGATTTTTACATATAGAAGACTTAAAATGAAGCTCAAAAAAATCCTCGGGAACATCATGCGAGGACACGGATAAAGGAGTTACCATCGTTATTGAGGTGAGCCCGGTGAAGAGTCTTTGAGCTTTCATCATTTGGTACCAGTCAATGTCCTGATCGGTGGAGGAGAAGGTAGGCTCGCTTCGGATTTGGCAGGGGATGATTCTTCGGAGATGATAGTAATAGAGGATTGTTTTCATTTCAATTTTTGAGTGGTAGGTGGTTGAGATGGTGGAGAAGGGGGTGAGACCTCGTCTTCCGATTCATCACAGAGCTGTTTGCCACGCCTAGTTCTCATTATTGCAGAGTAGGGTTGAGTCGATTGAGATGGTAGAGAAGGGAGTGAGATATGAAGAGACTAGAGAGTCAGAGATGGAGAAAAAGAGTAAAGAGGCTTCTGTATTTAATTTGGGAACACATTATCGAGATATGGAAAGTTGTGAAGTCGTGTTCGGGAAGGATAATCTGAGTAGATTTTAATTTGCGTAATTATGGTATGAAGATATGCCGGTGATTTGTTTGTCTGATATCTTTAAAGTCATGCAATGCATATCTATATTAGACACATCCCGAGTTCTCTTCTTAGAAATCTTGCCGTTCTTCTTCCCTAGAGGTTTTGTAAATATATCGCTAATTGGTGCTCGGTGGGAATGAATATTAATCTTATTAGTTCTTTTGAAACATTGTCTCTAAGAAAATGGTGGCAAACTTCTATGTGTTTTGTATGAGAGAGTGTAAAACTGGATTTTTAGAGATGTCTATAGTGCTTGTATTATCACAAGATATGGGCACATTTTCACATATAATATCAAAGTCACAAAGTGTTTGACGCGATCCACAAATTTTGGGAGCAAAGAACTTTCTGCCGCTAAATATTCACCCTAATAGTGGATAGTAGATTGGCGTTTGCTTTCTTATGCCATGAGACAAGACTTTGTCCCAAAATATACACTGCACCGCTTGTGCTTTTTCTATCTATTTGACAACCTGCATAGTCGACATCTGAATAAACCATTAGATCAAAATTGTCACATTTTGGGTAAAATAATCCTAAGTTAGTAGTACCACTCAAGTATTTAAATATTCGTTTAATGACTTAGTAAATGGGATTCTTTGGGTTTTTGAAAAATCGGCACATGGACACACTGCTGTACATTATATCGTGTCTGAAGCGGTTAAATATAGTAGGGATCCAATCATACCTCGTATTTTTTTGTTACCTCTACATCCATACCTTTTTCATCTGTTGTGAGTTTTATTGATGTACTCATTGGTGTGGTCTTTGAATTTGAATTAATCAAAATCGAAATCTCTCGAGTAACTCTTTTGTATACTTGGTTTGATGAATGAATATACCTTAATGATTTTGTTTAATTTGAAGGTCCGAAAAGTAGTTGAGTTCTCCCATTAAGCTCATGTCAAACTCCTTGTGCATGCATTTGGAAAACCACTCACAAAGAAAATTATTAGTAGCACCAAATATTATATCGTCTACATATATATACAATAATAATATCTCTTTATTTTGACGTTTAATAAATAAGTGGAGTCGATTTTTACCTCGTATGAACCCATTTGATAGGAGAGGTACTTACTTAATCTCTCGTACCAAGCCCTTGGGGCTTGTTTGAGTCCATAAAGTGCCTTCTTAAGTTTGTATATGTAATGTAGGAACTTGTCATTCTCGAATCCAGGTGGCTGTTTTACATAGACTTCTTCATTTATGTACCCATTGAGAAAGTCGCTTTTGATGTCCATTTGGTGTAGCTTGGATTTTCTGAAACAGACAAATGCTAGTAATATACGAATGGATTCCAAACGAGCTACTGGGGCAAATTTTTCTTCATAGTCTATTCCTTCTTACTAGTTGTATCCCTGAGCTACTAGTCTCGCTTTATTTCTTGTAATTGTTCTGTACTCGTCAAGCTTGTTTTTGAATACCCATTTAGTTCCAATAATGGATACATCTTTTGGAGGAGGTATCAACTCCCACACTTGATATCTTTCAAATTGTTGTAGTTCTTCCTACATTACTAGAAGCCAATTTTCATCGAGTATGGCTTTCTTGGCGTTCTTTGGTTCAATTTGGGATAGAAATGCTGAGAAAGCACACATATTTAGTGCTTTTCTTCTTGTAATAACTTTGTTATTTATGTCTCCAATGATGTTCTCAGGAGGATGGTTTTTGATGTACCTTGCTGATTTTGGAAGTTGAATATCATGTATAACTTCTTCAGTAGTTTCTGAATTGTGGTCTTGTTGTTCGTCCATTTTAGCTTGCTGGATATGTTCCTAATTTTTGTATTCAACTTCTTTGAATAAGGTCTTAGTCATCTTTTTGTTCTTCTAATCCATCCAATTTGGATTGGTTCCATGATCTTCTTTGTTTTGCTTTATCTGGTAGGTGGATTTGCGTGATTCTCTAAGTTTCTGCATCTTCTTCTCTTTCATGTTTTTTTTGGCGTGAATGATGTTCTTACTTGTTTTCCAAGTTGACAAGGTTGGCATATACCTTTCTTCTCAAAATTCATTTTGGGTAATCCTCTTACTAAGTTCATTGATGACAACTTCTTGATGAGGTCCATATGAACATGTCCCATCCTTCTATGCCATAGATTTACTTCATCTTGAATGGTTGCGAGACATAATTCTTCCTCCCGCTTTGCTCAAAATCAAGAGTATATATATTCCCTTCTCTTTGGGCAACTAAAGCAGCATTATTAGTACCATGTGAAATTGTACATTTATCTTTCTCAAAGTTTACTTGATGTCCATTATCCATTAATTGACTGATACTGATAAGATTGAACTCTAGACCGTTAATAAGATGAACATTATTAATGTTAACCTTACCATTACCGATTTTACCTTTCCCGATTATTTTGCATGACCGATTATCGCCGAATGTGATAGTTCAATGTTTCCTTTTGATATTCAATTCCACGAACTTAGATTTGTCACCCGTCATGTGACGTGAACATCCGCTATCAAGAATCCATTTTTGAGAGGATACTTTGGCTTTGAAACATACCTGTATAAGAGAGATATAATTTATCTTTTTGGTACCCATATATTTTTGGGTCCACTTGTGTTAGTTGAAATCAAATCACTTTTCTTTACCCATGCGGCTTTCCTTTATTTGTTCTTTTTATTTCTTGAGAAGTTTATTTCTAGATGTCCTTTAATTCCACAATTTTTGCAAGTAGTAAAAGGTGTGCAATAATTTAATTTAAATGATGAATTAGATTTGAGCATTTCAACTTCCTTTCTACATGTTGAGTTATACCCTATGCCTTGTTTATCAAAACTGGGTCTTTGTTTTCCTAGCATGACATTTAGATTTTCTTCCCCATGAACAAATTTAGCTAAAGAGGTTTTTAATGACTCTATTTCCTTTTGTAGTTCATTAGTTGGAGGGGTTTTATTAATCGATTCATCACCAAATGCATCAATGCACACATTTCTCATCTTAATTTCATTTGTTAATTTCTCAACTTCATCATTTAGTTGTTTTACCTTGTTGAACAGTATTTTATTGTAATTATCTAAATAATCATTTTTCGCTGCTAATGTTTTTTCCTCATTTGTGTGTGTTACTCTTTCTAATTCTTTCTTTTCATCTATTTTGCTTCCACTTCGCCCATTAACGTGTTTTCAAGATCTTTTAAGTACATATTTTTTTCTTTTAATTTTTCATTTTCTGTTTTAAAATAATAACATCAGAAAGAGGTACCTCACTGGATTCACCTTCAAGTCCCATGAAGCATATTTGAGCTAGTTCATCGTTTGCATCTATTTCCACTTTGGATTCTTCATCATCACTCCACGTTAGGAATGCTTTATGCTTTTGAACTCCTTATTGCCTCGCTTTCCTTTGTTTTTGAGTTGGAAGCAATCCTTTTAAAGTGCCTGTCGTCCACACTTCAAAAAAAGTTTTTTCTTGGTTTGCTTGGCTTTGTGTGTTTTTCGAGTTGAATGTATTTTTCTTTTGATTCTTTCTTTGAAGTAGTCCCTTAAGTCTTCTTTATATCATGGCTATTTCATCATCCGACTTGTTTTCAAGTTCTTCTTCAATTCCTGTATTTAGAACTAGCACTTTCTTTCGAGGAACTTCTTCCTCGTCATCCTATCTTTTCAATTGATGTTCATATTCTTCTAGTTCACCAAAGAGAGTTAATGTATCCATAAAAGAGATATTAACGGAATCTTAAAGAGTAGTAATTTTAGATGCAAACCTTTTGGGCATAGCCCGAAGTAGCTTATGATTGATTTCGCTTTCTGGAATTGACTTGTCAAGCAGCTTCAAGGAATTTATAAGTACCAAAAACCGTGCTTAAGCCATCTTGATTGTTTCGTCTCTTTCGGTTTGAACATTTCGTAGTCATGCATGAGCATACTTAGCTTAACTTAACTCTCATTTTGGAAGTTCCTTCATGACTCACCACTAGGGTATCCCGGATCTCCTTTGATGTGTTGCATGAGGAGACTTTATCTATTTCGAGAATGCACCATGTCATTGAGAAGAGTGTTCATTGCTTTTGAATCATATGACACCATGTATATTTTCGGTTGAGTCCATCTCGAGTAGAGTTTTGGAGTGCCATCATCTTTCCTTGCGATTATCGGTCCATTCTCTACCACCCACCATTCCCATGGGTCTCGCTGAAGATATATCCTCATCCGAAATTTCTAGAAATTATAGTTCTTTGTTCCAAGAAATTTCCAGAATCTTTCCCTACAAGTCACCTTTAAGACCACGAAAAGTAGAGCCAAGCTCTGATACCAAATGAAATTTAAATAGATACACTTAGAAGGGGGTTGAATAAGTGTAGGCACAAACTATGTCTAACTTTTGTTTATAAAAATTCCTTTGGATATTTAATGCAAAGAATATTTGGATTATCGGGATATTATTTAATTTTGAATCAACCTATTTACGATATAATTTGATGTGGAATCACGAGGATCTTTGGATAGATATCGTAATAGCATGGTACAAAATGTAACCACATAAACACTCGAATTTTTATGTGGTTCAACTACTACCCTTTAGAATAGTAGTCTAATCCACACATCCAATACCAACTAATTGGAGACTCACTTTTATTAAACTCTTCCAATTATAGTACAAGTTCTAACAATTGAACACCTTTGTTCCTGTGCACCTTTGCACTCTCAAGCACCTATGCATTCCTCAAACTTGACTATAATGAGTTATCAACCCAAACAGGATTACATACAATAAAATATTGATTGAGACAATAAAAAAGTAAGATACACACTAGAGGTCTAATGATCAAGCAATATATCACTTACCAACTTAAGGCTCTAGTATGAAATGAAATGATATGCAAGAAGAATATTACCAGAATATGTTCTATACGTTCTTCGTAGCTAAAACTCGCTCTTAATGCAATCAATATCAATCAAGGTGAAAAACACTTTTGTAGCTTGTATGCGTTTGATATCTTGATATGTTTTTCATATATAAATTTGTTAAAGAGCTCGGTTTATATAGACACAATTCTAATATTACCGTTGCAAAGATTTGCCACTATAATATGCACGTTTAAAAACGCTTTGCACAAATGTTGCAGTTCTATATCAATCATGATATACACAGCACGATTTTCATCATAGAGATTCTATTTTCTGAGATATCACCCTATCAGCAATTTAAGGCTAATTAATTTCCATGGGAGATAGGCCTGTCGCAGATTTCTACTTTCCCAATTTCTAAAATGACGGAAGTCAACACTTTGTATTACCATAAACATTTACAAAGTCTCAGTGTATACGCGGCAAAATCACTATATTCCCTATGATCGTATCAGAGTGGACTCTGGCAAAGAATGATTACGGCCAAGGAGATAATCGTAGAGTCTGCTCACTCTACCACCGATGGTGTTCAAGTCCAAATGAGAAGCCTCCATCCGCTCAAGCACAACTATCTCGACATTCCTTCATCCTCCAATAACGATTGGTACTCAACGATTTTTCAGATTCTCAACACTTTCAAAAATATGTCCAAGGATGAAAATCGAGAGTCCAACTGGTGTTCAACAAGAGGTCGCCCAACCAAATGACCAAATTCCTATGGAGAAAGAACTATGAAGAATTTTGATGAGCTGATTCGAGAAGATATCTCTAATCAATGAAGAGTCAAAGAGGTCGACAGCAAGAATAGAAGATAATCTTCAAGTTCAAGACAGACTCCAAGTTACTATGGTCGATATATCTCAAAATCAAAGAGAGAGATCACATCTATCTCAAGGCCATAAATGATCGTAAGGCGAAGCTTTCACGAGCACGTAAGGCAAAATGAAGAAGAAACTCCAAGTCCTCTCCGACAAGATTGACAACATGAATCGGTCTTTTTCTCCATGCAACTTGAGTTAAGCCAACAAGAACTCAAGATTGAAGTTGGTAACTCCTCTTATCCGATGGAGCAACTTATGTCCAACATGGAGCAGCTCTCCCAAGTGATTAATGACAAAAAAGGGGGAGAAAAAAGAGGCATAGAAAGAGGCACAGTAAGAGGCATTCAAGAAAAGCAAGAGAGAAGAAAGAAAGAAAAGAAGAAGAGAAAAGAAGAAGAAGACAAGAAGAAGAAGAAGTCGAAATCATCATCGAGGGGGAGCCAAAGGATGATGAGCCCAGGTTGCAAAGGCCGAGGGGGGAGTAAGAAGAAGAAGAGGAGCATACATCAGAGAGGAGAGCAAAAAAAGAAATGAAGTCAACATCCAAGGGGAGAGAAAAGCAAAGAAATCAAACAGATGAATAAGATGATCAATGTACATCCGGAAACATACATGGAGCCAAAGAGGTACATCTCTAACTAGTTAGGTATGTTCTCGGATCCAGATGTAAAATGTCATAGTGTATTAAATTCCATATCATTATAAATGACATTCATGATTATCTATTTTAGAAATACAACATTTTCATCAGTATATAAGATTCATTCATAACATATATATGCACTTATTATTTTTTGTCATAATCAAATAGGGGAGATTGTTAGAGAATAAGCATGTGAATGATATTCCTATTTATATATTGATTGATTTGATTATATATATATATATATATATATATATATATATATGTATGTATGCAAGTATAAGCATTAAGAAAAGTCAGAAAGTCCTTTGATAGATAATAGAAACATATGTACAAGGACTTAGAATGAATTGATCAAATATGTTAGTTGATCCTACATAAGCAAAAACAAAGCTTTGTAAAGTCCTTAAAAAGAAATGATGTACAAGGACTATAAATATAGAAAGATCAAGCATGTTAGGTTGATCTTATGATGTAATAGAGATAGCTTCTTGTTCGATCGTCGAGCATCGCACTGTAAATCGTAGTCCGCCAGAGAGTCAAGGAAAAACTCGAGAGCTATCGAGGCGTAATCAGTAGTCCGCAAGATAGTAGATCTCTTGAGTTCGTAGATCGCCAGAGAGACGAGGAAGGATCAGTAGTGTGTCGAGGAGAACTTCCTCGAGCCGTAGTTCGCCGAGGAAGTCATGTTCGTAATCGTAGAGACAAACCGCCGCCACGAGCCCGATCGAGCATCCGCCAAGCCAAGTCAAGAATCGTAGACTACACTCGTGAGTCGTAGAGTCTCGTCAAAGCCAAGTCAAGAATCGAGACTACACTTCGATCGTAGAAGAGATCGATCAGAGTCGAGCAAGAGTCGAGCAAGATCGATGAAGACAACAAGCACAACGATGTAAATCGTAGAGTGTCAAGATCTCGATCTCGAGAGTCGAAGAGTGTCTCGCACAACCAAAGTCAATCGTAGAGTGTGTAACTAAGACTTCAACAGATGTGCTCACAATGCCAAGGTAATAATCGAGAGCAAACACGATTCTCAACAAATGAGCACTCCTGTAATATCCAAAGGAATGAAGCCTCCGTCGTTGTAATCGCAAAAAGATATCCATCCCCTAAAGGAAACCAGAGAGCACTCAACGAATGGCATGCAAGCTAACAGAAGATCTAAGCATCAACCCAATCAAGATCCAGATTGAAGTTGTGAAGCCATTCGAGATGAAGTCTTCCACAAGTTGATCATAAGAAGACTTCAAGAATCGACTAAGGAAAGTCAACAAATGCAGAGAGAGTTGTCAAGTAAATAAGAAGACAACGATCTTGGAAGCAACCAGATCGTAGTGTTTGCCAAACAAAGAAAGAACCGATGGAGTGTACACAGAGATACCGGTTAGCCTCTCAAGAACAAGGCTAAAGTGATTAAGCATCGGGTCACCCATCCATGATGATAAGTGAACGGAGATCACAAGGAGAAAGCGAGATGGACACGCCACAAATCAAGTGTCTTGTTATTCGAAAGGGCCGTAACAAAGAGTCAAGCCATCAAGATCTCGAGAGCAAATGAGCAAAAAAAGAAGTGTCAAGCATCGCACAAGAGAAGGAAGAGGTGTTCTACATCAAGATCCAATGAACACTCTTCAAGATCGTAGTGTTGTCTCTACATGTCAAAATGAAAGCAACAGTCAACAAGACACTACGATCAAGTCCAAGAAAAGCATGCATCGTAATCAGTAGAGTTCGATCATCCAAGATCAAGCATTGGCAACGGTTCAATCAAGGTTGGTATTCGGACAAGAGCTTATTGAGAGCATCGATGCAAAAGGACAACCTCTGATCGAGAAATCAGAAGGGGGAAATAAAGTCATCGACCTGCCCGAGACATCAAAGTGACATCTCTGACGGGGTAGGTGAAAAAAGATCGCAGAGGTCAAAAAGTCGAAAAAGGATGTCATGTCACATCCGCAGCCTACACCAAACAACTCGAGATCTGTGAAGCAATTCAAAGAGCTTTCAATGGCTACTTTCCAACGGGAAGATTGAGAAGGAGTATAAATCAGCTAAAGCTTCAAAGATCAAAGGTCAAAGGTGATTTGAGTCATTGAGAGTTTGAGAAATGGTGGACTGATCTAACCAACGTAAAATAGTGAGTGACCAATGAAGGTCCAAGGCTCACTCTATCCATCCACCAAGAACACTTTAGAAGAGAGAGACAAAAAAGAAAGAAGAAAAAGAGAGTTCTACAATGTAGAAGTGAGAGTTCTACTACAAGAAGAGTGTTCTGAACTGCCGAGAGAAAGAAGAGCATCAATGTCATCTTGATGTCCATCATGGGAAGACTCTAAGTACCAGAGAGAAGAGCCTACAGTCATCTTAGCAAGTCCATCATGAGAAGGCATCAAGTATCAAGAAAGAAGATCACCAACGCCATCATGGTGTCAAGCATGAGAAAGTTTCTAAGTACCTAGCAGAAGAGCTTACAGTCATCTTAGAAACCCATCATGTGCAACCATCAAGTATCAAGAAGAATGATCTTCAAGGCAGTTCATCAAGGGATCATCAGAAGTGGTTGAGTAACTGAAGAAGTTGAGCATCATGCAACACTCAACTGCACTTCAAGGATGATCACGCCAAGCTGCTAAGTACAGAAGATGTTCAGAGCTTAAAGACATCTTAGCAGCTCAGCACCAACTCCAACAAACAAACAAACAAACAACTCAACAACAAGAAGTTGGGGCTCGAGGGGTCCTCGTCCCGAGGGACTAAATGAAGTTCCAAGTTCATTGGGCTTGAAGAGTTCCTAGGAACTAGAGAAGTTCCAAGGTCGCTGGCCTCAAGAGTTCTTAGTGAATCAAGTCCCAAGGTCAGCGGCCTCAAGGAATCTTAGTGATTCTGTGGCCGCCTTCCTTAGTGGAAAACTCGCTAGTTGAAAAAGTAAGAAGTGGATTAGAGCTTCGAGTCTCTCGAACCACTTAAAACCCTTGTGTCTTTTACTTTATGTCATTTACATTATGTACATTAATCGCTATAATCTGCTATGTATGTTTTAAACGCGCTACTAACTAACTAACTCTACTTAACAATGTATGTATGATTATGAATATATCAATGAAGGGATCTTTTACTTATTTCTAATGTGCTTGAAAAGATTCTTATGTGTTTGTCATATGCTAAATTATTAGCAATACAAAATAAACCGAGAAAAGTATTTGAAAAAAATTAAAAGGATCTATTCAACCCCCCTTCTAGATCTATATTTATTAATTCATAACATTATTACACTTATAATAAATTATCTAATATTTAATCACATAAATAAATATTAGATATCACATTAAATCCTTAGTAATATTATCGTCCCTTGATAATATTACTATCATATAATCCTTATCTTAAATCCTCATCTAATATTATTAATCTTTTAATAATATTTTTTTCCACTTAATCATTTAATAATCACCTACTAATATTATTAATCACTTAAAAATATTTTATTTGATTTCTAATATTATTAATCACTTAATAATATTTTAGTACCTTTACTAATATTATTAACCATTTAATAATATTTTAATCATTAACTACTATTACTAATCACTTAATAATATTTTAATCATTATCTAATATTATTAATCACTTAATAATATTTTAATCATTATCTAATATCATTAATCACTTAATAATATTTTAATTTAATTTTAATATAATATTATTAATCATTTAATAATATTTTAATCTAATATTATTAATTATTTAATGATATTTTAATCAATTAATATTATTAATCCTTTAATAATATTATTAATCATTTAATAATATTTTAATCTAATATAAATCTAAATATTATTAATTACTTAATAATATCTTAATTAATCTAATATTATTAATCTTTTAATAATATTTTAATCATTTATTAAACTTTTAAACAATTTAATTTAATTGTTTAACCTTTACTATTTCATTTATTTAACAAACATAAAATACCATAAATATAAAATTTTATTAAAAATGACCAAAGTACTCTTCCAAAATCTGAATACATCATATTAAGAGTCTTAAAGCAATAAAATCACATTTACACAATTTATAACATCACCTAACTCATTTTACCCATTTGTTCATAACTTAAACATAACCATGAAAATACCAAAATAACTTTTTTTTTTTTTCCTTTTTGGGAAATATCAGAACATGATATTTTAATGATCATATATTTTTCTTGTATTTTTTTCAATTTCGTTTTACTATTTTTAAATGGTTACGTAAAATCAACATAATGCTTTTAAATCTATACACCCATGGTATATCGATTATAAGATTACATTAAATAGAGGGACTAGCAGAGATATAATTCATAGATCCAAAATTCACAAGATCCCCCATAATGTATGTCAATTCTCAAGAGAACTTTTTTTCGTGTTTGGATACCTCATGGATATATGTCAGATCTGTGACTAGAGTCTATCTATCAAAATTCAAGAGTATCAACAATAAAAAACAATCCATATTACTAATACCCTCACCTGTATGTATAGTTAAGCCAAACGAATTTATACTATATCAGATCGATAGTAACTATCTATCCAAAATCCAGTAGTAATAATAACAACATGAACAATCCATGCTATTAATACCCTCACTCAGATAAATAGTTCCCAAGGATCTCAACTAGATTTGAAGAAGTCTAATTTTACATCTATATATGTAAAAAAACACTATATAAAAATAAAATAAAGATATATATATATATATATATATATATAATATTAAGATTCGATTACATGATTCTCATAACGAGTTCTTATTACAAGGTATTCAAACAAACAAGAATATAATCTAATCTATGTAGGGACGCTTCCCTTTATCTACTCCAGAAGTTCCAGATTACCATCTAAAACCGCAAAGGGAATAATTTGCAAAGGGTGAGCTATATACATGCTCAAGAAGTTTTGTATTTATAACAATATAGGATTTGAAGAAATATAATAATTCAAATTTCAATCGATAGTTGTACATTTTTCGGATTTCGGATTTCTAATTTCAACCATTTTCGAATTTTTCTTTATTTCATCAACACACAGACTTAGAAATTTTGTTCAGAGATATGAGATAGGGGATCAACTTTATTCAACATCTTCTTAGGAGTATGCATATCATCCTACCAAAGTGCTCAAAATACACTAAAAATGTCAATATATGAATCGATTAAATTTCAATCCCTTACGGGATACCCAACTTCAAAGATAAGATGTCTTACCAAAACAATTTGGTTTGACACAACAAGTTTTATGCTCAATAAAAACATTATCATATGAATAAACAATTCATTTCTTAGTTATCTTTGAAACTATAGCAATAACTTTACAATAATAAGGTAATTCAATCAGTAGGTGTAGTATATTATATCAACAAGATATCAAGATAAAAAAAATCTTGATCAATGAATAAACAGGTTTAAGAAATTTGCTTTTTATAAGAGATTTAGGATAGAGAAACTTCTCGCGTAGTAGATCACCAAGTTATGCTATTCAATCGTTAATAAATACCTACGAAGTTATATATATATAAATCTAACACGTTAGTATTGATAACAATACTCAATTATAACATTTATATAATATTAAGTTAGATTTAATAGGGTTTGTGTTTAATACCTTTTGATAAATGGACTAAATTTTATTTATAAAATTTAATTATAATTTTAAATACCTTTTTTTAAATTTTAAAGAAATTTTAAATATTTATTTAAAACATTTATTTTGATTTTTAAATCATTTATTTATTTCTATTTATAAGTAATTAATATTTACTTAAAATTTTACAAAAACATTGATTATAATTTTTAAATAATTTATATTCATTTATTATAATTTTTATATTATTAATAATATTTTTCCATAATTATTTAGTATTTATAAATAATTATTCTAATTTCTTTATTAATAAGTTAATTATTAATATATCAAAAAAATAATATAAAATAATTATTAAATTTATGTAAAAATATCGTAATTTATTTATAATAATTTAATATAATTTTTAAAACTATTTTATATTTTTATTTATTTTATATTTATTAATTATTTTTAATTTTTTTTTAATTTTTTTAAAAAATAATTTCATGTCTGTCGCTAAAAAGCCCTTCAAGTGATGTAAAAAGTGTCAGTTTTGTAGGTGTTTCTTGAGTTTCGGGGTGTTAGTTTATTTGGTCATGGTCGAGTGACTAGTTTGACCATTAAATTAAAATGCTTAATAATAATGATTTTTTGGTTTGTTCAAGAGTTGATGTCAGTAGTACTCATACAAGTAGTATAACATGAAACAAATTTTAGGCTTTAACTTACTATATATAACAAGAAGTTATAGAGGCTCAAAGTCATCGTCAGAGTTGTTTTTGAAGTTTCGGGTAACCCGTAATGTAAGTCATGGGTCGGTCAACAACGGTTTTGGGCTTTAATGGCTTAAATATCTTCGATTATGTGTTTGATGTGTGTGTAATGTTTGTTGTAGTATATGTGTATATATATATCGTATATATATATATATAACATTAACATGAACAAAGCATAAAATAAGGTAAGGTCTCTCTCTAATTATGTTGGTCAAAGTACAACCAAACGTTGTTTTTTTCGTGTTCTTCAGCTTTTTCGAAAACCAAAAAAAACTTGGTCAAGCTTCGATCAATGGATTTTGACCATTAATTCCAAATAAACTACGTTGTTGTTTGTTCAATTAAAGATATAGATATGTAGTATATATAATGTAGTATGATATAATAAAAAAACTTAAAAAAATAACAAAAAGAAGACGATTAAAACAGATTGGTCAAAGTAAGTTTGCTCAATCGTTTCGAAGTTTTTCGGGTAACCCGTAAAACGCAATCCGTGAACTGGTCAACCCACTTTCGATCGCTTATAACTTGAAATCTATGGTTCAAATGAACCTGTTTTTTTTTTCCATTAAAGACCTACTAATGCTAAAGCTACAAATACCAAACAAATTACAAACCAAAACATAAACACATATGAATCTATAAGCTCGACATTCGATCGTCGACTTAGTTTTCAAAATTCCAGATTTCTTAAAACACTTAATTAAGGCATCTAGATGTTATGAAAACGTGTTCTACCAATCTAACATACTTTCTAACATACTAATACATAATTCTAAACATCTAAACAACAAATCTAAACATAAGATCAAAGAGCTAATTAAGAACTAGGTTTTCAGACCTTTTCGAGCAAAGCAATTTTTGATTCTAGCTGTCGATGTTGTCATTGCTATCACCCAAGCTTGATTTGGTAGGTTTATAAGTGTATCTAGGCTTTTAGAATTTTTGTGAGTTTGCTTAGCCCTAAGGTTCCTATTTATAGAATTCTTCAACTTGGCTTTTTTTGGTCATTTTTTGAGCAAGCAACTTGCCTCTACAAAGATCCGATCGATGATGACTATGGTGATGCTTGGGAGTTACAACAAGCATGTCATGTGCTACTTGGAACTTGCAATGGTGACTCTAACCTACTTGTGAGAGCTAGTTAGGTTTGTTTAGTAGCTTAATTAGGCTTTAATCTTCACTAATCTTGATTAGGTTTTGTTTCTAATGATTAGAATAATGTTAAGTAATGTTAATTAGTACCTAATTGAAGTTTACTAACCATGATTGATTAGGTGTTAAGATAATCTAATTAGGTTTAATTAGCTAAATTAGGTTAATTTATAAATTAGGTTAGGGTTTTGGTTTTGCTAATTGGGGTTAGGGTTTGTTAATCTAGGATTGTTAACCTAAATTTCTCACTAATCTAAACAAGCACGACAAAGCATTTTGTCGGTGTAAGCACAAAACAAAGCAACTTGTCAAAATAATTTTACCGAAAAGTCCGAATATAGAAAAAAAATTTAAGCACGAGGTGTCAAGCACGACGCTTTTTTGGACAAAAATTTATTTGGTCAAATTTGTAAAACCAAGTATATATATATTAACACATAACACATTCGTAATGTAGAGAAATTTTATTTATATAATGGATTTTTTTACACTATACGAGTCTTATTAGGTTTTGGGTTTTTACATTCACCCCCACTAATAAGAATTTCGTCCTCAAAAATTACAAAGACAAGTTAAGTAAATAATTGAGGATAATTTTCAAGCATTTTATCTTCAAGCTCCCATGTAGCTTCTTCAACGTTCTCGATTTCTCCAAATTACTTTGACCGATGCTATCACTTTATTTCTCAAGACTTGCTTTTTTTACGACGATGATCGCATGTGTTCTTCTACATAAGAAAGATCTTCCTCTATTTGGATTGGCTCATATTGTATAACGTGTTTATAATATAGGTTTATATGGGTCGTAATACGGACACATGAAACACATTATGAATATGATTTAACTCGGAGGTAGTAGTATTTATTTCATAAGCAACTTCACCAACCCTTCTCAAAATTTCAAAAGGTCCAATGAATCTCGGACTTAATTTTCCTTTTCTTGCAAAAAATATATCTTGCCTTTCCAAGGAGATACTTTCAAGAATACGTGACTTCCTACGTTAAAGTTTTTCGTTTGTTGATTTGATGTGGATCGGCGTATTTTTTTTCTTTTCGATCTTGAGATGCTTGTAATCGTTGATTTAATAATTTCGATAGTTTCAGTTTGTTTGTTGAATTATCTCAGTCCTAACATTTGTCTTTCCCCGACTTCATCCCAACATAAAGGTGTTCTACATTTACGCCCATATAAAGCTTCATAGGGTGGCATACCTATGCTAGCATGATAACTATTGTTATAGCAAAATTCAACTAAGGGTAATCGATCTTCCCAACTTCCTTTGAAATCTATAATACAAGTTCTTAGCATATCTTCTAATGTTTTTGTATGGTTCTCTCACTCATCCATCACCGAGGATGATAAGTTGTACTTAATCTTAGTTGTGTTCCTAAGTGTTTCAAGGCTTTTCCAAAAATTAGAAGTAAATCTTGGATCTCGATCTGATACTATGGACACAGTACTCCATGCCTAGAGATAATTTTTCATTGATGTAAAGTTTGGCAAGGTGATCTAGGTTATGAGTAATCTTAATAGGTAAAAAGTGAGTTTGATTTTGTTAAATGGTCAACTATTACCCAAATGGCATTATGGCCTTTTTTGTGTAGTGGAAGACCAACAACAAAATCCATAGTTATATGTTCCCACTTCCACTCGTGGAATTGGTAAGGGTTGAAGTAAACCACTCGGCTTTTGATGCTCAAACCTTAACCCTTTGACACGTGAGACATTTACTTACCCATTCAACTATTTCTCTTTTCATGTTCGACCAAAAAAAAGTGTAAACTTAAATCCTTATACATTTTTGTATCGCTGAGGATGTATGGCAAATTTAGAATTATGAGCTTCATTTAAAATTTCATCTTTTAAAGCTTGGTCTAACGGAACCCAAATTCTATTTTCATATCTTATTATTCCATCAGATATCTATTCTAAATTTATTATACTTATCATGTGTTGAATTAGATTTAAACTTTCTCGACATTCTTCATCCTTCTCCGTATCTCTTTAACTTTATTAAGAGAGATGAAACTCCTTAAAAAATATACAATTTTTGGGTAGAGGTAGTTGGACATTCCACCTCAATTTCTAAATTTTCAAAAGTCTTTTATTAACCTATTATGGGTGGTTAATACATTCAATTTTTTCCCGATTCTTTTCTACTTAACGCATCACCTACAACATTGGGCTTTTTACCGGATGATGATATAAGATTTCACAATCAAATCCTTTATCGATTTCTAACCATCATCTCTATCTTTAAATTTAATTCTTTTTGTAAAAAATATATTTCAGACTTTTATGATCTCAGATATATCTCGCACTTCTCCCCGCACAAGTAATGTCTCCAAATTTTTAGAGCAAAAAAAACTATCGCGGCTAACTCTAGGTCATGAGTAGGATACCTCTTCTCATAATCTTTGAGTTGTCGTGATGCATAAGCTATATCACTTTCCCATGTTGCATCATCACACACACCCTAAACCTCGTGTGTGTGATGCGTCACTATATACTACAAGGCCTCTGTATCATCCGGTAAGGATAACATCGAGCCATGCTCGCCGCTTCTTCAACTCTTGGAGCTTTTTCTCACATTTATCTCGTCCGCACGTATTTCACCATCTTCGAAAGTTAAATTGGTTAATGGGGTTGCTATTTTTTGAAAAATCTTTTATAAACCATCGATAATAACCCGCTAAACCGAGAAAACTTTCTTATTGTTTGAGTTGTTGGTTGTTCCCAATTCACAACCATTTCGATCTTAGCTGGATCTACAGATATTCCATTCTTATCAATTACGTGACCTAAAAATTGAACTCTCTTCAACCAGAATTCACACTTGGAAAACTTTTTGCATAAAGTCGTTTCTTTTCGTAATATTTCCAATACGACTCTCAAGTGTTCAGTATGCTCTTCCCGTGTTTTCGAGTATACCAGAATATCATCGATAAACACTACAACAAATTTGTCCAAGCATGGTTTAAACACTCGATTCATTAAATCCATAAATGTTGTTGGTGCATTTGTTAATCCAAAAGACATTACAAGAAACTCATAATGTCCATAGCGTGTCCTAAACGCTGTTTTTGGCACATCCTCCTTTCTTACCTTTAATTGATGATAACCTGTTCTAAGGTCAATTTTTGAAAAATGTTCAGCCCCTTTTAATTGGTCAAACAAATCATCAATCCTTGGTAAAGGATATTTATTTTTAATAGTTAACTTATTTAGCTCCCTATAGTCTATACATAGTCTCATAGTTCCATCCTTCTTCTTTACAAACAAAATTGGTGCTCCCCAGGGTGAAACACTAGGTTGTATGTACTTTTTATCTAAGAGTTCCTGTAATTGAATAAGTAACTCTTTTCATTTCTATAGGTGCCATTTTCATACGGTGCCTTAGAAACGTGTGTCGTTCTCGGTGCAAGATCAATGATTTAACTCAATTTCCCTATCTCGAGGCAAACCCGTAAGTCATCCGAAATACATCAGAAATTCCTTAACTATAGGTATTTGATCTAGTTTTACTCCTTCCGCCGTCGAGTATCAACTATATAGGCCAAATATCCTAAACAACCCTTTCTAAGTAATCTTTCGCCTCGAACTATAGTCAAACATCGAGATTGCTTAGTGAACAACTATCTGTTGAACACTACCTTTGACTTCAAGTAGCAAAAAGGTTTATATTTTTTTTGATGACAATCAATCATCGCTATTATGATTAACTAACCAATCCATTCCTAAAATTACATCAAATTCTCCCAATTGAATTGGTATCAAATCTACCTTAAAATTATGTCCTTTTTATTACACACACTACAGTTTAATATATATGGTCTAACCTAAAATTTTTTCATTATTAGCAATTTCACACAAAATGGTTTGTCTAGATTTTCACAAGGTGTATTCAAGTTTGTAGAGAAATTTCTAGAGACACAAAAGAACATGTAGCACCGTAATCGAATAATAACACATATGCATTTAAAGTGTTGATAGGGATGATACCGCCACCACGCCCCGTGAAGCAACAACATCCTCACCGATATATTAAATGTTCTCTGCCAGAGGTCGATTTCAACCCCAACCGCAGCTACATGTTGATTGATTATTCTCTCGTATTCTAACCCCTTTTCCTCCTTGATTCCTAGGTTTGGGGACAGTTCTTGAAAAAATGGTCCAATGAACCACAATTAAAACATTTATTTTTTTCGAAGAGGACATGGATGGGATAATAATGTCCCGATCGTCCACAATTAAAACATTTGTTATGAAGGAAGGCATTCTCTCTATGTTTCTTACCACAATTAGGACAAGGTTTATTATTATTATTATTACTAAAGTTATTGTTAGTATTTCCTATCTTTTTTCCCCGGGTTGTTAGAAAAAGAATTATCCCATTTACGTTTGTTATTAAAACCCACCGAACTCGGGTTCTCATTCTAATTTTTTTTTTTTCATTTCGACTTTGTGTCCGATGAAATTTAGTAAGACTTTCATTCTCACTTTGGCTATAGTGGCCTTCTCTAGTATTCAGAGAAAGTTTTTTTATTTGAAGTAATCGACAATCTACTCCGAAATCGAGGTTTTAAACCCTCTAAAAAACCTACGAGTCTTTCTAGTTAAAGTGGTTACTTGATGAGGAGCAAACCCGATAGTTCATTAAACTTTAGTCAGATATCGGGTTACAAAGAAGATCTCCTTGTTTTAAGTCCGTAAATTTTATTTCCATTCGGTCTTTTCAGGATGGGAAAAATAGTTTTCAAAGAACAACTCTTTGAATCTATCCCAAGGAATAATTTCAGTTTCTACCCGACCTTTGGTTGATTCCCACCAATAATTAGCCTCACCCTTCAAGAAAAAGGTTGCAAAAGTTGTTTTTGGTTATTATTAACATTGGTTACTAGAAAAATTTCTCTATCTCGTAAATCCAATTTTGTGCATCTGTAGTTTCGATGTACCTTTAAACTCGTGTGGTCCAACTAATTTAAAGTCTTTAAAAGTCAGGTTTCGTTCATGTGTCTATTTACAACTCCTAGCATAAGGTCTACTAACTTTGGGTAGAATTATCATCATTCATTTCTCTTTGGGGTCTTCGTTGGTGGCATGATTCTATATAAACCAATAAAATTCACATAAGAATTTGAGTAACACAACATATTGTTTATTTATATATATCAATAATAGTATTACACAACACTTCATATAATAAATATACTACTATTTTACAAAGTAATCGATTATATTACAAACTTTGAATGCTTCTTTATTGTACTAATATAAAGCATTCAACCACCTATGCTACTCTCTAGAATTCATTGATATCATCAAAGGAATCTCGGATCATGTGACAAACCACAGATCGATCGATGAGATAAGTCGTCTTCTTCTCTCAACGGACATCGAACTACACACACGTCACAGTAAATCATTAAAAGTATCTCGAACACCCAGAGATGTTTTAAGAAGCCTTCGATCGAATTTTTTTTTCCTCTCTCATGTATGGTGTGCAGTTGTACTTTTAGTCGTTGACTATGTCCTCTCTCATGTCAGTAGCATTCCCTCACTATATATATCACCCTAAACCTCATCTTACCCCATCATATTTGTTTTTTCAAGTGATGCCATCATTCATCATCATCATGCTCATCAATTCTCATTATCGTCTCCCGCCACATGGATCCTCTTCTTCCTCAAAGATCTAACATTTGTTGATCATGAAGTAATTCCTCATCTTCGCATCATAGCTATATATGACTCTATTTGTGGTGGATTATTGGCTATTACCATTTCCTCAAAGATTGAGTTGGCCATCTATAAAAGAAAAAACTCTTAATTTTAATAATAATTATATAAAATTTACAACATAATAATAATAATTTTATGTTATATTTTTATATATTTTACTTTTAATTTTTTTTACTGGACTCAAGACTATATACTAAGATTTTCTTCTATATATATATAGCCTTTTAAAGCTTTGATACCAAAATTATAACGCCCCATATCTATATACCACCAGATATCGATATGGTGTTTTTAAAAAAATCAACATAATGCTTTTTAAATCTATACACCCATGGTATCGATTATAAGATTACATTAAATAGAGGGACTAGCAGATATAATTTCATAGATCCAAAATTCACAAGATCCCATAATGTAGATGTCAATTCTCAAGAGAACTTTTTATCGTGTTTGGATACCCTCACTTGGATATATGAATCAGATCTCGTGACTAGAGTCTATCTATCCAAAATTCAGAGTAGTATCAATAATAACATGAATAAATCCATATTACTAATACCCTCACCTGTATGTATGTATAGTTTAAGCCAAATTTAATTTATACTATCGATCGATAAGTAACTATCTATCCAAATCCAGTAGTAGTAATAATAACAACATGAACAAATCCATGCTATTAATACCCTCACTCGATAGATAAATAGTTCCCAAGGATCTCAACTAGATTTCAAGAAGTCTAATTTTACATCTATGTAAGAAAAAAAACACATGAAATAAAGAAAAATAAATATATATATATATATATATATATATATATATATATCATAATATTAAGATTCGATTACATGATTCTCATAACGAGTTCTTATTACAAGGTATTCAAACAAACAAGAATATAATCTAATCTATGTAGGGACGCTTCCCTTTATCTACTCCAGAAGTTCCAGGATTACCATCTAAAACTGCAAAGGGAATAATTTGCAAGGGTGAGCTATGACATGCTCAACAAGTTTTGTATTTATAACAATATAGGATTCAAGAAAGAAATATAATAAAATTTCGATCGATAGTCATTACCATTTTCGGATTTCTAATTTCAACCATTTTCGAATTTTTTTTATTTTTCACGTCACACAAAGACTTAGAAATTTTGTTCGAGATATGAGATAGGGGATCATTTATTCAACATCTTAGAGTATATCATATCATCCTACCAAAGGCAAAAAATAAAAAAAAATGTCAATATATGAATCGATTAAATTTCAATCCCTTACGGGATACCCAACTTCAAAGATAAGATGTCTTACCAAAACAATTTGGTTTGACACAACAATTTATGCTCAATAAACATTATCATATGAATAAACAATTCATTTTTAGTTAGTTATCTTTGGAACTATATAATAATAACTTTACAATAATAATAAGGTAATTCAATTGTAGGTGTAGTATATTATATCAACAAAGATATCAAGATAAAAAAATCTTGATCAATGAATAAAATGTGGTTTAAGAAATTTGCTTTATAAGAGATTTAAGGATAGAGAACTTGCTCGAGCGTAGATCACCAAGTTATGCTATTCAATCGTTAATAAATACCTACGATAGTTCATATATATAAATCTAACACGTTAGTATTGATAACAATACTCAATTATAACATTATATAATATCTAAGTTAGATTTAATAGGGTTTTGTGTTTAATACCTTTGATAAATGGACTAAATTTTATTTATAAAATTTAATTATAATTTAAAATACCTTTTTTTAGAAATTTTAAAGTATTTAAAATTATTTATTTTGATTTTTTTTAAATCATTTATTTCTATTTATAAGTAATTAATATTTACTTTAAAATTTTACAAAAACATTGATTATTATTTTTAAATAATTTATATTCATTTATTTATATTTTTTTATATCATTAATAATATTTTTCCATAATTATTTAGTATTTATAAATAATTATTCTAATTTCTTTATTAATAAGTTAATTATTAATAATATCAAAATAATATAAAATAATTATTAAATTTATGTAAAAATATCGTAATTTATTTATAATAATTTAATATAATTTTAAAAAACTTTTTATTTTTATTTTATTTATTTATTAATTATTTTTAATTTTTATAATTTATTTTTTAGAAAAATAATTTTTGTTCTGTCGCTAAAGCCCTTCAAGTGATGATGTAAAGTGTCGTCAGTAGGTGTTTCTTGAGTTTCGGGCAAGTTGATTGATTTGGTCGTGGTCGTTTAGTGATTTGGTTTGACCATTAATTATAAGGCTAGCTACCGTAATAATATTTTTTTTGTTTTGTCAAAGAGTTGATGTCAGTAGTACTCATATACAAACAAGTATAACATGAAACAAATTTTAGACTTTAACCTACATATAACAAGAAGTTATAGAGGCTCAAAGTCATCGTCGAGTTGTTTTGAGTTTCGGGTAACCTGTAAGTAAGTAAGTCATGGCATTAATCTTTTTAGCTTTAATATATCTTTGATTATGTGTATTTGATGTGTGTAATGTTTGTTGTAATATGTAGTATATATGTCGTAGGTATATATATATAACATTAACATGAACAAAGCATAAATCTAAGGTCTCTAATTATGTTGGTCAAAGTCAAAGTACAACGTAAACAACGTTTTCATGTTTTCTTCTTTTTTTCGAAAACCCGAAAAAACTTGGTCAAGCTTCTTAATCAATGGATTTTGACCATTAATTCAAAGAAACCTATATACGTTGTTTGTTCAATTAAAGATATAGATATGTAGTATATATAACAGTAGTATTGATCTATATAAAAAAAACTTACAAAAAAATAACAAAAAGAAGACGATTAAACAGATTGGTCAAAGTAGTTTGGCTCAATCGTTTCTTGAGTTTTTCGGGTAAACCCAAAAACCGCAATCCGTGTGAATCAACCAACCCACTTTGATCGCTTATAACTTGAAATCTATGGTTCAAATGAACCTTTTTTTTTCCAGATTAAAGACCTACTAATGTGCTACAAATACCAAACAATTAATGTGACAAAAAAACAAAAACACATATGAATCTATAAGCTCGACATTCTATCGTCGACTTAGTTTTTCAAAATTTCCAGATTTCTTAAAACACTTAATTAAGGCATCTAGATGTTATGAAAACGTGTTCTACCAATCTAACATACTTTCTAACATATATACATAATACATAATTCTAAACATCTAAAAACAACAAATCTAACATAAGATCAAAGAGCTAATTATGAACTAGGGTTCAGACTTTTTCTTGAGCAATTTTTGATTCTAGCTTTCGATGTTGTTTGCTTGCTATCACCTGTGCTTGATTTGGTAGGTTTATAAGTGTATCTAGGCTTTAGAATTTTGTGAGTTTGCTTAGCCCTAAGGTTCCTATTTATGTAAATTCTTCAACTTGGCTTTTTGGTCATTTTTGAGCAACTTGCCTCTACAAAGATCTCGATCTAATGACTATGGTGATGCTTGGGAGTTTAAAAGCATGTCACGTGATACCTTGAACTTGCAATGGTGACTCCTAACCTACTTGTGAGCTAGTTAGGTTTGTTTAGTAGCTTAATTAGGCTTTAATCTTCACTAATCTTGATTAGGGTTTTGTTTCTAATGATTAGGAATGTTAAGTAATGTTAATTAGTACCTAATTGAAGTTTACTAACCATGATTAGGTGTTAGGTGTTAAGATAATCTAATTAGGTTTAATTTAGCTAATTAGGGTTTAATTTATAAATTAGGGTTAGGGTTTTGCTAATTAGGGTTAGGGTTTGTTAATCTAGGATTGTTAACCTAAATTTCTCACTAATCCTAACAAGCACGACAATTTTTTTGTCAAAGTGTAAGCACGACAAAGCAACTTGTCAAAATAATTTTACGAAAAAGTCCGAATATAGAAAAAAAAAAAAAAAAAGCACGAGGTGTCAACGATTTTTTTTTGGAAAAAAATTTATTTGGTCAAATTTGTAAAACCAAGTATATATATATTAACACATAACACATTAATGGAGAAATTTTATTTATATAATGGGATTTTATACATACGAGTCTTATTAGGGTTTTGGGTTTTAGAACTTTGATGAGAATGTATAACCTTACTCGTTAACTTCTTCTCTTTCCTATCTAATATTTCTATAAGAATTTCCGCGTACGATAAGTCCTTCTCGACTTGAATTGGCTCATATGATATAACATGTTTGTAGTCAGGCTTATATGGACGCAATACAGACACATGAAACACATTATGAATATGTTTCAGTTCAGGATGTAGAGCTACCTCGTACGCCACTTCGCCTATCTTCTTCAATATTTCAAACGGTCGAATAAATCTCGAACTTAATTTCCCTTTCTTGCCAAATCTTATCTTCCCTTTTCCTGGGAAATAATTTCAAAAACACATAGCTTCCCACTTCGAAGTCTCTTTTCTTGCGATGAAGATCTGCATATTTCTTCTGTTTATCTTGAGCTGCTATTAGACGAGCTCTTATTACTTTGATGATCTCCATAGTCTGACTGCACCAATTCTAGACCCAATAGTTTGCGTTCACTGATGAGTGGGTTTTATACCTTTGAGCAAGAGCATTGGAGGAAGGATTTGAAGGAAAATTTATGATAATTGCAGATTGAGGCTAGAGAGAAGGGTGGTTCTGGATTCATTCTTTTTCTTTAGTTCAATATTTGTAATTGGTATGATGTTTACTTTAATTAATTCAATTTTTATTTTATCTATATTATGAACTAATTTACTTTTTAAGCTTATAACTGA
Source organism: Panax quinquefolius (assembly GCA_020205615.1). NCBI lineage: Eukaryota > Viridiplantae > Streptophyta > Magnoliopsida > Apiales > Araliaceae > Panax > Panax quinquefolius. The sequence continues at coordinate 123,657,315 of CM035155.1, read as the reverse complement.
TCTTTGGAACGATGATTATGTAGCGTTGATTGTCAGTTTAATAATCTATCTTTCAGTTTATCTATATTGATTTGTGCTTGAATCTATGAATTGCTTGAGCACCAATTCTATGTGGACTTGTATGGATTCGAGCGAGGAAATATGAATCTAGACTTAGTCATTATAGCATGTGTTCTTGAATTTTGTGATTGAATGGAATCTTGATGAATGTTAGGGTAGAGATATGCCTAGCATCGCATGTAATCGGATAGAGAACTTGAACTTAAACCTTCTTTGATTGTAATTCACATAGAGATATAGTGAATTAGTTAATTAAGGTGTTTAGCTTAATTCTATCTAATTTGTGGATTTAAGTTAATATGGTATTAGTGCATCGAGAGATGGCTAGTTCTACTTGAGTGTTCTTGATTAATAAACTGGGATAGTGAATTAAACTGGAATAAGGTGTAATAATCGGAGTGATACTTAGAGTGAAGTTGTAAGCCTAATTCTCCAATATTTGTTTGAAATTATGGTTTTTAGGTTGTTGATTGTTTGTATTTGGTATTTTAGTATTTTTTAGTTTTTTTAGTTATAATTCTTAAATTGGATAGTTTAATAAAATTTGGATTATATAAAGATTGGTAATTGTGAGGGTTAATTTCTTATTTAATCTCTGTGGGAACGATACTTGACTTATCATTATATTACTTGTTGACCACGATACTTACTTGTGTGTGAGCGTATTAGATTTTTTACCCAACAAGTTTTTTTGGCGTCGTTATCGGGATTAGTATAGATTTTAATATTTTGCAATATCGGTTTAATTAGTCGATTTTACTTAAAAAATTTTTTTTTTTTTTTGTTCTTTCTTATTTCGAGTTCTTGAAGTCAGTTTATGCAAACTCGGTCTAAAAACCCAGACTTGCTTCCTTTTGAGGACGATATCGAGAAAAGGTTTCAAAGGCTAAGTAAGTGGATAAAGGACACAAAGGAAAACTTTGAGAATTCTGAGACAGAAGAAATAATGGCTACAGAAGACCAGAAAGCGCTGAGGGATTTTGCTACTCCTAAGGTGTGATCGAGCTTCGATCAAGTATCACCAAGGTAGGCGTGATTCTTTGCAAATACGTTTGAAATCAAGCCTGGGACTATTCAGATGATCCAAAACTCAGTTCAGTTTGGGTGACTTGCAAATGATGATCCGAATGAACATTTGGTAAGCTTTTTGGAGATATGTGACACTTTTAGATATAATGGGGTGTCGGATGATGCAGTTAGACTTCGCTTGTTCCCGTTCACACTGTGGGACAAGGCGAAGAGTTGGTTACATTCTCTACCGTCGGGATCAATAACTACATGGGAAAACCTCGCTTAAAAATTTCTAGCCAAATTTTTCCCACCAAATAAAACGCAAAAATGAGAAACGAGATTACCATGTTTGAACAGTAGCATGGGGAATCATTGTATGAAGCATGGGAGAGATATAAGGAATTGCTCAGAAAGTGCCCACATCATGGATTACCTAAATGGCTGCAGATGAACACATTCTACAATGGGTTACATAAGAATCTTAGGACCAGTATAGACGCAACTTCGGGTAGAGCATTTATGGCCAAGAGTTATGAGGAGGCGTATGAGTTGATAGAGACAATGGCGGTTAACAACTACCAGTAGCCCACGACAAAAATGACACAACCTAAGGTAGCTAGAGTGTTAGAGGTAGATGGGGTGACTGCATTAGCAGCACAAATTTCAGTGCTATCAAAGAAGGTGGATGCTTTGTCGGGTGTACAAACTCAGCAGATTGCAGTTATTTGTGAATTGTGCGGGAGAACATCCTATGGAACAATGTGCAATCAACCCAGCGTCAGTATAATTTGTGGGTAGCTACAACAGGATTCCACAGAACATGTATCAGAATGCATACAATCCGGGGAATAGGAATCACCCTAATTTTTTGTGGAGTAATAATCAGAATCAACAAGCTCCACGACCATCTTATCCCACAGGATTTCAGAATCAACATCAACAAACAGCTCAGCATCAAGAGAGAAAAACAGATTTAGAAGTGTTGTTGTCAAAATATATAATGAACAACGAGGCAACTATAAAATCACAAGCAGTAGCCATCAAGAACTTAGAAAACCAGATGGGACAGCTTGCATTGGCCCTGAACAATTGGCCTCAAGGGACTTTGCCGAGCGATACAGAAAAGAATCCGAGAGGAAATAATGATCAATGTAATGCGATTACACTGAGGAGTGGTAAAGAATTGGGTTCTAACTTGGATGGAAAACAAGTCTGAAGAGATGTTTGTGAGAATGAAGAGAATGAATTTGAAGAAGGAAAATTAAGGAAAAAGTGGTGGAAAAGCAAAGGAAGATAAAAGAAGATAAAATTACACACCACGGTACCTTTTCCCCAAAGATTAGAAAGTCAAAAGTTAAAGGACCAGTTTTCAAGGTTTATGGATATATTCAAACAATTGCACATCAATATTCCATTTGCCGAAGCACTTAAGCAGATGCCACGTTATGTAAAATTTATGAAAGAAATACTTTCGAAGAAACGCAAGCTCAAAGACTTCGAAATAGTGGCTTTGACTGAAGAATGCAGTGCAATACTGTAGAAAAAGCTCCTCCTAAATTGAAAGATCCGGGAAGCTTCACAATTTCGTGCGCGATTGGCAATCAAGATGTGGGGAGAGCTCTATGTGATTTAGGAGCAAGTATAAATCTATGCCACTATCCGTTTATCGAAAGTTGGGCTTAAAGGAGGTGAAGCCAACAAACATCAATCTACAACTTGTAGATAGATCCATTACATATCCACTGGGGATAGTAGAAGATGTGTTGGTAAAAGTTGACTCATTAATTTTTCCAGCTGATTTCGTGGTCATAGATTTTGAAGAAGATAAGAACATCCCTATCATATTGGGACGTCCATTCCTAGCAACTGGACGAACATTAATTAATGTGCCTAACAGAGAATTGATCATGAAAGTGTTCAATCAGGTAGTTACAGTGAAAGTATTCAAGGAAATTCCAATTCCTACTGACGAGGAGGAAAGGGACGTGAACAAGGTGTCTACACATGTAAAGTACAAAAAATGTAAAGAGGTTGGCGGTCTAAAAGCTTTAATCAAGGATATAAAGTCAAATTCAAGCACAGAAATGCATTCGATCGGGCATGCAATAAATCATTATTGGTGTTGTGCGATAAATAAACAGCATGCCACGGATAGCCCAACCGATGCAGGATAACAAAGGGAATAGTCAGGTTGAAAGACTTAAAATCAAGCACTAGTTGGGAGGCAACCCAATTTTACTTTTATTTTTATATTTTTTAAGCATGCTAATTAATTTGTAGTTTAGAGTATAAGTTTAGTATTAATTAAGTTTATTTTAATTTATTAGGTAGTTAGTGAGTCATGAAGTTAAGTGAATTAAACCTTCAATGTTCAAATTTTTTTGTGTTGTTATCTGAAGATTATCATTTTTTGGTGTTTTAGGTACTTAAAAAGCTCATGGATTAGTGTGGGACACAAAGAAATGGAAAATCAAAAAAAAGAACTATTTACCCCATGGAAATGGACTTTTATAAGAAGGAACCCCCGTGAAGGTGGGGGATCTCTAGAAGTTTAAAATAGAATTTCCCATTACAAAGGGGCGGGCCTGACTTATAATATAATAACCCCACCATGGGAAATCTATCAATCTGAACTTTCAAGCAATCTTCAAGTTAGAAGTTACATCAATTGCACCCATCTTTTCCACTTCAACTTCCTTCCACCCCAACTAATACACACTATCTCCCACTATTAAACCCATGATTACACTATCACACTTCATCCCCACTTCCTCACTCCATTAACCCACTAACCCACTACATTAACCACTAACTCTCTACATTATCTCTCTCTCTATAAATCCATACCCTAACAACACACATCTTCCACATCCATTCCATATAATTTTTCATTCATACAGTTAGGGTTCTTATAGTGCAAATTTTGAAAGCAAAAGAGAGGGAAGATTCAACAATTCATTAATATACACTGAGGGTAAGTGGTTTGTTCTTACAATTTCTCATCACATACCACCATATTTGAAGTAAATTACTAAGTTTGGGGGTATTGCAAGTTCGCACACCAAGTGTTCGACAATTTGCTTGAGTGAAGTTTGGGGAAATTTTGCTTGATTTCATCCAATCCAAATACAATGGCACCAAAAACCGGCATCAAAGAGACAACGTGGTGAGAGTTCAAGGTCCACACCACCAACTCGGACTTTGACAGAGAAAATTCATAAGTGTTGCCGTGCCGATCAATTATGACTATCTTGTGACAAAGGCACTCACACCAGAAAAGTTGGGTTGGCACCTAAACATGTTGACGATGGAAAAATGATGCAACAAATCTATGAAAAAGGATGGAATAGGTTCACGGAAGAGCCCGAGCCAACAATTGTGAATGTGGTAAAAGAATTTATGCCAACGTGAGAGGATAAGGCCCCATTCACAGCATTTGTGAGGGGCAATCAGGTTCCTTTCAGTGCCGACGCCATTAACCAGTACTACCAATTATGAGTTCCTGGAGAGTGCCAGTATGCCTACTTACATGACCATGATCCCAACTATGAAGCCATTTTAACTGAAATTACTAAAGCCGGGTACCACATTGGTCAAGGGCCAAAAAGGGGGCACTATCTTCCACGATAAGGATCTCGGCCCGATATGGAAAGATATGGTGCTGCGTTCATGTATGCCAAGCTATTCCCATCCACACACTTGATGACAGAGGTGACCAAGGAGAAGATACTCCTCTTATATGCCATCGTCCAAAGATTTTCTCATCGACGTGGGTGCTATCATCAATTTTTTCTATCGAAGATGCTGCGAGGACCATTTTCTGGTGACACACACCCATCTCTCATTTGTGGGTTGTGTAGCAAGGGGAGTTAGATGGTCCGATGATGAGACCACCCAGATTCCACTTCAGACTTTAGACTACACGAGGATGATTGCGCGATATTCGGTGTGTCCCGGGGGTGAGCTGCACCCTAGAGGAGTCTGCTTCATATTTCCACCAGCCTCGGAGGATGAGGCTGATGTTGAGGACACACCCTCGGATGATGACGAGAGTAGGTGGATGAGACGATGGGAGAGCAAGGACGAGGAGACACCAACAAACCGATGATACATTTAGCCCTCAATTTCAGAGCCTCCAAAGACAAGTGGATGGGTACAACAAAGATGCCCAGAAGAAAGATGATGAGGAGACTCGTGGCCAGGCAGGACCATATGTTTGAGGCCATGAATATGTCCTTTGCCTCCTTGAACGCGACGCTCCAGAGTTTCAACCCCAATGCTCAGTTTCCCATACCAAAGAAGTGACCCCCCCCGATGCCAAGGTTCCCACCCTGATTCGATTGATGATGAAGAACAACAACCACCACCACCCCAAGCTTAGGCGATTATGAGGGAAGTCCTCGTACATTTATTTTTATCTTTACAATGAGGACATTGTAATTTTCAAGTTTGGGGGAGTTAGTTAATTTTTGTGTTTACATGTTTAATTTTATTAGTTAGATTTGCATATGTTAATTTCACGTTTAGTTTTAGGATTATTAGACGTTTGTATCCATATAGTGATTTAGTTACATAGTAGTATAGGGTTGTAAATTGTTTTTATTATTTTTATTATATATTTTATTTTATTTATACATATAAAAATTATTAGTTTAGTTAAGTATTGTGTTATATTGCATATGTCCAGCGGTTTGATATAGTTCATTTTATTTTGGCCAATGATGAGATTGGGATTAAGTAGACAAGTACGATACTGACTATTAGAACTTTGATGTAATTTTCTGTTATGAATTGGATCTTTTGCCTGTTTGAAAACTGGTATAATAAGGTTAGCACGTTAAGAACACCTATGTTGATTGATTTAGTTCAAATTGATACATAAGGGACCTCTAAAGGATAATGCTAGTTTAAATAAGAGAATGACAAGGATAGGCAGTGAAGGCAAAAAATTAGGCAAGAACCTAAGTTTGGGGGAAAAGTTGGGGTATATAAGCTATATATATACTAAAAAAAAAAAAAATATAATAAATAATAATGGTGGTATGCTTGTCTAGTTTTGTGGCCTTTGTTACTTGAGTAAGTAAGCCCGAGGGGATTGTCTTTACACCTAACGCCCTAAGGTCTTAATGGCCTGGAGTCGTTGGTCGAAAGCTCGTTAAGGTAGCACTGAAAAGACTAAGAGAATAAGATATTGCATAGCCGTGTGTATATATAAAAAAAAAAAAAAATGAATAAAATGGGAAATAAGAAAAAGCCCCCCGTGAAAAAAAAAATAAAGCATAAGTACCCTATTTGGACCCTTAATATTGGTAATTGTTTGATTTTAGTTGGATCTCGTCTATTTTTTGAAATTCTTGAGTTTACACTTTGTATGATGCCTTCTAAGAGACTTGTTATGTATTAAATTTGAATTTTTGCATCAGTTAGCATGGATGTTGACAGCACACACACACACTATATAAGTAATAATGAGTTTAAGATTTGATGAATGATGGGAATTATTGATTGGTTTTGATATGAAGTATTGTTGTGTTTGCTTGATTTCTCCGAGGGTAGGTTGAATAAATTTGATTCTATGATATTCTTTGGATTCAGTAGGCATATAGATTAGATTACATTACATTACATTGCATTGCATTGCATTGTATAGCATTTTGTTTTTTTTTGTGCTCGAGGACTAGCACGGGTTTAAGTTTGGGGGAGTTTGATGAGTGGGTTTTATACCTACTGAATCGGCCTCTAATTCGAGCTTAATTGTGTTAATTCTTTTTTTTTATGTTTTGTTTTACTTGTTTAGTGTTTTTTTGTGTTTAGGTGTGGTGGCGTGGCATTTGGACTTAAAAGGTGGATTCATGGCAAAACTTGGCAAGAAAAGAGCTAAAATTTGACAAAAATAAAAGGGTACCCATTTGGGGTGGACTTTTTATATAAACCCCCCCTTCAAGGGGGGGGGTCTTGAAAAAATAGAGAAGTAGCAATATTTGCAGGTGGACATTTATAAAGAAAAAAACCCGTAGGGGGGTAAGAAAAAAGACTCTTTGTTTTTTTTTGAATCTGATATGAAGAAGCGTGAAGGCTAGTGGTTGGCATGGTTTGGAACTCGATTTGGCATGGAAATTAAGTCGAGAATACGTGTCTTAGGTATATTAACAACAACAACAAACAAGGAGAAGAATCGATACAATCAATTAACATCTTTGAAGACTAATTTTTGAAGCAAGAGCATTGGAGGAAGATTTTTGAAGGAAATTTCACGATAATTGCATATTAAGGCTAGAGAGAAGGGTGGTTTTGGATTCATTCTTTTTTTTGTTTAATATTTTTAATTGGGATGATGTTTACTTTGATTAATTTAGTTTTTATTTCATTTATGATGAAGTAAATTACTTTTTAGGCTTATAATGGATCTTTGAGTTGAACGATGATTATGTAATCTTTTATTTTCAGTTTAATAATCTATCTTTCAGTTTATCTATATTGATTTGTGCTTGAATTTATGAATTGCTTGATCACCAATTCTATGTGGACTTGTATGGATTCGAGAGAGGAAATATGAGTCTAGACTTAGTCAATATAGCATGTGTTCTTGAATTTTGTGATTGAATGGAATCTTGATTAATGTTAGGATAGAGATATGCCTAGCATCGCATGTAATCGGATAGAGAACTTGAAATTAAACCTTCTTTGATTGTAATTCACATAGAGATATAGTGAATTAGTTAATTAAGGTGTTTAGCTTAATTCTATCTAATTTGTGGATTTCAGTTAATATGGTATTAGTGCATCGAGAGATGGCTAGTTCTACTTGAGTGTTCTTGATTAATAAACTGGGATAGTGAATTAAAGCTGGAATAAAGGTGTAATAATCGAGTATACTTAGAGTGAAGTTGTAAGCCTAATTCTCAATATTTGTTTGAAATTATAGTTTTTAAGTTTGTTGATTGTTTGGTATTTTTAGTATTTTTTATTTTTAGTTTTAATAGTTATAATTCTTAAATTGGATAGTTTAATAAAATTTGGATTAATATAAAGTTGGTAATTGTGAGGGTTAATTTCTTACTAATAAAGCCTTTTCGAGAGTTCGGTATGTCGAAATGACATTCCGTCGAAAAGATTTGACGATAATATATCTTGAAAAGTTAAGTAAGTCGATAAAAGTTTTTCGAAAAAAGCGTGCGAAAAAATCGGACGAAAAAAAAATGACGAAAAGTATTGTTATGTACTTTTCATTCGTTTAACTACGTTAGGGTAAAAGCGTGAAGGAAAAGCGCTTAACCAAAAAAAGTGTTTTTAGTTTTTCGAAAAAATCAAGAAGAATACGTAAAAGTTAATCGGTAAAGGAAAGGCGAAATATCCAAAAATATTTGGATTAGAGAATCATAGTTTTTAAAAGCTGTCGATGAAAGACGAAAAAACCCGAAAAAGATGGAACCAAACTTAAAACTTAAAAGGCTAAGTAGACTTAAGGGCTAAGTTAACTTAACACCTAAGTCATGAATAGTAAGGAGGTGTGAATAGTAAGGAGGTTGGGTGGTGAAATGACTAAAATACCCCTAGCCTTGAAATTTTCTATAAATAGGAAGCTTAATTTCATTTAAATGGGATTTTGAAAATCCTACAACTAGAGAGAGAGAGAGAGAGAGTTGGGATGAAGAGGAGAAGGAAGAGCATGAGCATGAATGATCGGATCGAAAAGTGTTCGTGAAATAGAAAAGCTATGAATCATCGAAGCTTTGTTACAGCGGAAGAAAAAATAAAGAAGAAAGGTATTAAAACCTAACTCCTAAGTTAAATTTTCTTTAAGTTTTTTATGTTTAAAAACATAGATTAATAAGAATAAGAAGTAAATGATGTTAGGAATGATTTCATATGGTTGAAATCATGAGAAATAATGAAAATAAGAATTTGAAGTTTAGTTTATAAATTTCTTAAGGAAGTATAAGATTAAGTAATGAATTAGAGCGATCCGAGTGGATTATATAAATAAGTAGGTGAAATAAGTAAGGAATGATGTTCTATAACATCAAATTCCAATAAAAAGTGAAATCGTAATCAAAATATCGATTAAAAATGAAGAACGAACAAAGAACACGAAGAACATGCGAAGAACACGAAGAACGTTGTTGATGGACAAATTTAAAACCATCGTAGGATAATTGTTGTTGATGGACAAGTTTAAAACCATCGTGTATAAGTTAGATGCATATTGCTTGGTTAGGAGCGGTAGAAACGTTCATGAAGAACGGATTAAAACTTAGCTATAACGAAGTTATGGCGAAAATTTCGTAAAAGACAAACGAGAATTAGAAAGTTAGTAAATGAACCCGAACGTGTAGGGTTTCATAAGAATGTAAGGGAACATAGAAAACGTGAGTTGTGGACTCAAGAATGAACGAATTCTGAGTTCGGATGACCAAATTATGGACGAACAAACGAAGAGCGTTAAAAACATAAAAAACGAGCGAAGGGTGAAGATTAAGCCAATCGAATGGCACGTTAATGGATTAGAATGAAGTTTTATCGAGGGGTATTGAAGTACGTAAGATAAGGAAGAGAATGCTTTGGAACGACCTCGTTCGAGAGTTATAACGAATAAGTTATGGAAGCGGGAAGTAAGTAAGCGTCTCAAATGGATTTAACACTTAGAGAAATTTTTCTAGGGTTAGGGCTTGGCGTGGCATGCCATACCGCCATACATGCCTTGAAAGGTGGCGCTGCATGACAGACCGACTGGGAGTCAGGAGCTCTGTTAAAAACTCGTGTGCATGTGAGAGAGAAAAAGAAGAGTGAAGGCGCAGGCAGCATGAGTGTAGGAAAAAAAAGCAGAGAAGAGCTTTTTAACCGCTCAACTCTTGGGGGGAAACGTGGGAAGATAAAGAACATAATGTTCAACTAATATAACACTTAAACAAGTGAATTAAACCTTTAGTACAAGGTTGAGCGAAATGATCGAAAAAAAGAGATTAAAAGATCAAGAAGAGAATAACGTAAACGTAACGCGTAATATGAGTTGTAAGCGGTCTTAGCATACAACGAAACAATGTATAAGCTTTGACATTAAGAAAGAATAAGAAAGAATAAATGAACATGGGGTTCATGGGATGGATAACGATCGAAAGTGATTAAAACCTTGAGTAAAGGTTGAATGAGAGATTAAAAGATGAGCAACGTGAACGTTGAATACGTAAACGATCCTCGTGAATCATATTCGCATCGGACAAACGTTCTAAGTATACCCTGGTTGTATGACCTAGACGTTGACAAAGGTAGTAAGTAAGACATGAATTATCGAGAAAGCCGTAATGAACGATAATAAGAGTAATGAAAGCCGAAGGTGAGTCGTATAAGAATGAATCCTGAGGGGTGGCATTTAGTTGCCAGGAAGCCATAAGGAATGAGAAATTAACTTAACGAAGATTATAGTTTAAATAGTTTGGATAAGTTAAGATAAGTTAAGTTGTAGTACAATCGTAACCTTTGATGGTTGACATATGGGAATTTGGGCTAAACAATTCCTTGAGAGAGAGCGAAGGTATATACAAAAGCGGCAACCGATCTAACTCATTGTTATTATAAGCGATGTAGATGAGATGGGAACTTGTTTGTTTGTTGTTTGTGGGAAACCACTTCTCAGTACCATATGGACTACTAGCGAGAGAGAAGCGATGTGTCTTTGAGTCTAGAAGTTATAAGAAGAAGATAAGAATGTAAAACATCAAAGATGATGAAGCGTATAAGTAAGACATCTCTCAGTATGTCATAAAAGCGTAGTAAACGGTAATGAAAGTGGTCGCGTAAACTTAGGTTGCAAGAACGCGAACCCTAAGAAGTAAAGTTAAGTAAACTAATGCATAAGTCAAAAATATATATAACTAATTAGTGTATGTGTTGTTTTTTCTTATGTGTTATATAGGAATTGAAATGAAAGCGAGTTCAAAGTAAAGTCATGTAAAGTGGTGGCGTAAAGGCAAGTTTCCTAACTTCATTCATATTTCAAATGAATGCTAGTTTCTTAAACTTCTCGGATGTTGAACTTGAGAAGTTACGTCATATGTGCTAATGTGCGATATTTTGTAAAGTGGTAGAACATATGAGGCCTTGTGCCACAATGTGAACACTTCGGTGTTTCTATGAGATGAACTGTTCTGTGATTTAACTGTTCAATAAGAGAATGCTCTATTTATACATGATCCGTTATTGTTAAGTCTGTGCTAATGATTCTAGCCAGACAGAATGTGTATGAAAAAGGTAGAAGAATGAAAGTATTTTAAAATTAAAGTGAATATTGTTTTAAAATGATAGGAATCGAGATTATTCCTATTATTCAAGCTGCTTCATAACCTTTGTTCGGTTATTGAAGTCTTAAAAGAATGTTTGAATTCTTGAAGATGTTTGTTCAATTATTATGACTTCTTTGGGCAATTGAATGCTCACACTTGCTTTAAAAAAAAAACATTTTAGTGAACGATGTTAGAAGAACTTAAGGATCCCGTAAAAAGATCAAGTCGATTTGCGGTATCCAGATGAAGTGCCATTCGAGAATGTGGATGAGCGAGAAGATCAAGTGAAGACTTGTAATATAAAATAAGTTAAATGAACTTTAGATTAGTTTAATGAAACTATTATGTATCCTTAGTGGCGGATGAAAGTCACTCTTGTAAGATGTAAAGAATAATGTAATTATCATTATTTGTAATGAAAAAGGAGTTATAAGGTTTTAGAACACAGGAATTTAGAATGTATGTTGTTATATTCAAGTATATAATGGTATATATAATGATGTATGTTTGGAAGAAGATGGGATCGTGACGTACAATTTCTCCTTTCTCAATGTCTCTAATACTATCCGTAGATGCTCAACATTCTCCTCTTTAGTCTTCGAGTACACCAAAATATCGTCAATAAACACAACCACAAACTTATCTAATTATTGCTTAAACACTTTGTTCGTTAAGTCCATAAATGTTGATGGCGCATTCGTCAGTCCAAATGATATCACTAAGAACTCATAATTGGCGTAACAAGTTCTAAATGATTTCTTTGGTGCATCCCATATCCTTACCTTCAATTGATGATAACCAATCCTTAAATCAATTTTCAAAAAACACTTTGCTCCTTTAAGTTTATCAAACAGATCGTCTATTCTCAATAACAGATACTTGTTCTTGATTGTCACCTTATTTAATTCTATATAATCCATACACAACCTCATCGATCCATCCTTCTTCTTTATAAACAACACTAGTGCTCCCCACGGAGACATACTAGGTTGAATGTACTTCTTGTCCAACAACTCCTGTAATTGGATTATTAACTCTTTCATTTTTACCGGAGCCATCATATATGGTGCTTTCGATATAAGCGATGTCCCCAGTACTAAATCAATCACAAACTCTATTTCTCGGTCTGGTGGAAGTCCTGGAAATTCCTCTGGAAAGACATCTCCAAACTCATTAACTATAGGTAACTGCCCCGTGTCCGAATTCACCATCCGTGTATCCACTATATGAGTCAAATAACCCTCACGTCCTTTCTTTAACATTTTCTTGGCCTGCATCATCATCATACAACTCGTTTGTTTTGGAGACTTGCTACCATAAAATACAACCTTAGACTTATTTGGTGTCTTAAGGCTTATGCTCTTCTTCTGACAGTTAATAATTGCCTCGTGATTAAACAATCAATCCATTCCTAGAATCACATCAAATCCTCCTAAGTGAATCGGAATTAAATTCACGCTTAACTTATGTCCCCTTATTCCACAAAATAATTCCTATGGATATACTCGACAAGGATCACTTCTTTATTTTCAACTTCTATATTCATTGGGTTTTCTAACTTTTCACAAGAAAAATCTAGTCTTCTAGCAAATTCATCAGATAGAAATGAACAGGTAGCTCCCAAATCGAATAATTCATATGCATTAATATTATTGATCAGAATAATACCTTACACCACCGCCTTCGATGCTACTGCGTCTTGCACTGTCATGTTAAATGTTCTAACTGTCGACATGCTTAGCTGAACTGGCCCTCCGATGGTTAATTTGGTGTTATTGCCTTTGTTGGCACTTCCCCCATCACTACCCTTCTTTAATGGACCATCCTTGAATCGATGCCCCGTTCCTCCACATGAAAAATAACTTTCCTTCTTTTGTGTACGACAATTTAGAGAAATATGTCCTTCTAGACAACAATTATTGAAAGTAGTATGCATACAAGCTAATCATGTTTGACGATAAAGTATATACTTTGTAAACAATCTTATTCATTTATTAATAAAAAATAATTTATTTAAAGGCATTTAATTTATTTACATGGTGATGTTTTAATAATATGTGATAAACTCATAGTTTTAAGCAATGCTTTTAGAATCATGATGAGATCATGCTAATGAGATCTAAATTCTTAGATAGATTAAAACTAAAATTATTCGCAATCTTTGGATTACTAAAAAGAGGATTAGTGAATTTGGATAGATTGGTACATACGTTATATGCTGATCATTAGATGAGGATGATTAATCTCATGATCTTTTGTGTGAAGACACTAAAGCAAGTATGTAGGTGCTTATTAGAGAATAAGTTCACTTAACGTGGCTCGCTAAGGAATACCTAACGGAGTTTTACTTGTTTTTCAATAGAAATTCCTATAGTGATAGTAGTACGAGTGATCCTTAGACTTGAGATCATCATAGTATCTTATATATGATAAGTTATGCTTTAACATATTCCTTAATACCCTTAAGGTATATCAAAGAGTATGCTTGGGTATAATAAGTTGTGTGTGGAGGTAATGTATGATCAATAAAGAATCTACCGCTTCTAGTAAAAGAAGAAAAAAGTCATATGTGATTCGATAAATGACAACCCAGGAATACTTGGCCAAGGTGGAATGAAATTAGAAAGGAGTTTCTAATTTGTATTATTAGGTGTTGTGTATTGACGCCGAGAAAATTTTGATTCTTAAGTTGTTCTCCTACCCTTTATTTTTTGCTATGGTGATTTATATTATCTTTCTTGAAGGGTGAGATTTTAGGAAAAGACCGACATACAATGTCAACGATTTGAAAAGATTGATTTTAATGATTGGGCCAAATTAAATAGAGTCGCTAGTTGGTATAAGTTTAAATAGTTGTACCAACTCAATCGAGTTTTGAAAAGGTTTATGCAATATGGCCCAATATGTGACTCCATTTAATTGGTCTGGAACTTGAGATTCATAGAGTTCGGGGGCTTACTTAAGCGAGGGGAAGGTGATAGGCATCCCCCGACTTCTGTGAAACACGGTTACCGCGACTTTTTGATTCTTTGCAAAGAAGTTTTTGCTTTATTTGAAAGTAGTGTTGTGCTTCGTTGGACCTATATACAAAGGGTTTGATTTATTAAAAAATCCATTCAAGTAATAATCTGAAAGTGATGTTATGGAAAAAAAGGTTTTCTAACCCTTTCACTCACATATGAATTGAAGCCCTTTGATACTTCCATTTTATTCCTTATTCGGCTTGTTTTGATTTTATTAGGATGTGAAGCATCTTTGACAGTAAATAAATATTATACACAAGTGTCGGGCTCCTTATGGTCATGAAAGCCATCGAAGTGAGCCTGAGCACCACAAACCATAATTTCCAATATTTTGGGGCCTTAAATTCGGAGAACCGCTTTAAGGCCCTGGATTTACATATACAAAAAGATAGCAAGCTGATTTTATAACTTAAACATGTCCATTTTCAGAACCAGATCTGTGACGCCCCCAAATTCAGGTACTTGAAACCCAAATTCAGTGCTTCACGATACCATTTCTTTGAGCGGAATAATAATAATTTTGTCATAAATATCAAACTTAATTTACATATCAGAGTTGTCTAAATCCCAGGTACGCGACCTTAAAACATTTCATTACATGATAGATAATAAATATCATCATCTTATTTAAGTCTAGCTATGACATAAGATAACATAACTTATTCTGACAGATATCCTTTCCCTTTGTTCCTGGCAGAGCCCTCTAGTTGATCATACTTAACTGAAAATATTTAAATTAAGCAAGAATGAGCATTTAAGTGCCCAGCAAGTAATAGCAAACAATAAACATTAGCTGAAAGGATTAAATGTTTTCTTTGAGTGACACTTCTACAACGAAGCAATAGTTGTGAAGTAACTAAAACAATTATAATCAACATACCAATTCTATTTCAAAATTTTTAAACTACGTACTGACTGTCGACGTTGGGATTTTTATTTGTCCCTTTTCATTACTTGTTCTTTGGTGTTCTCATGTTAATGTGAGATTTGTTTGAAAAAACAAGTGAAAAAGGTCCGACATGTGTAATGTTGACGATTTGACTTTAAGAGTCGCCAGTTGGTGTATTTAACTGGTTGCACCAACGCAACCAAAAAGGTTTGCACATTGACCTAGTGATGTGACACTGCTAAACGGGTCTGTGAAACCGAGATTCATTTGGGTTCGGGGGCTTGATTATGCGGAGGGAAGGTGTTAGGCACCCCCCGACATCCGTGTTGCCACGGTGACCGCCACTTTTCAAAGAAACTATTATATGAATGTGTGTGTGTGTTTGTGGATCAATGTGCAATTATTTGAAAGTACTGCGAGGCCTCGTTTGCACCTATATACACAGGGTTTGAATTTATAGAAAAATTTAGTTTTAACCAGGATATAGCAATGAAGTTTTGTAAAAGAGGTTTTTCAAACCCTGTGCTCAATAGGAATTGAGACCTTTTCACACTTCTATTTTATTATTATAATGTTCGGCTTGTTTGCTTTTATTTTCGAGACGTGAAGCATCTTCGAGAAAATAATATACAGCAGTGCCGAACTCCTCATAGGCATGATAGCCATCTAAGGAAATTGAGATAATCGTAAAATCTTTGTGACAAGTCGCCATGACTAAAATGTCCATCACGGGAACCGAATCTACATTCAGTAGGCTGAATCTGTGATCACATGATTCCTAGACTCACATGATGCTGCAGTTTGTATGAAAAGCAGTAAGCAGTTATATATATTAAAGATGTAAATATATATATATATATATAGACATGATCAACCACCACGAAGCAACTCCATGGGGGATCAGAAATGTAAATATATAAAAGCGATATATATATATATATATATATATATATATATATATATATATATATATATATATATGGACATGATCAACCACCACTTAAGCAACTCCATGGGGATCGAGAAAAGTAAATAAAGCAATAATGCGATTAATAGCGATGAAGTAAACTCAAAGGGAAAAATGTAAATAAAGCAAGTAAAAATCAACCGCCAATGAAGTAAAAAGTAATAAAATAAGTGATAAGTTGAGTATCGTTCCCACAGAGAATTATTTAATAAAAATCACCAAGTACTAACCCGTAACCAACTCAATCTTATTTAAACGAATGAATTTCAAATTATATAAATTAAACTACTATTAAATTCCACTAATTAAATTAAGACTATGGAGATTTAAGATCACAACTTCACTTATTGCTGCTTCATTTAAGTTAACACACTTCTCATCAATTATTCTCTATCCCGAATTGTTAATCAAGAACACTAAAGTAGTATTAACCACCTCTCGATGCACTAATATACCGTATTAACGTCAATCCACAATTAAGATAGAAATCCGTTAAACACCTTAATCAACTAACCCACTATATCTCTATGTGAATTACAATTGAAGAAGGTTTAAGAATAAGTTCTCTATCCGATTACATGCGATGTCAAGCATATCTCTACCTTAACACTCATCAAGTTTAAGCTATTAACAAAATCCACGAACACATGCTATCATGATAAGATCTAAATCAATACTTCATCTCTCGAGTTCATATAGATTATCACGGTAATTGATGGCCAATCAATTAAACAATTAAGTCCAAATCACAATAGACAATCCTCACGATAGAACATAATAATTGATAACGAAGCATATTAAAATAAACTACACAATAAGATCCATTGTAATCTCAAACAAAGAATTAGTTCATGATTATTGAATTAAAACTAAGAATCCACAATTGAATACACATTAAAAAGACAAAGATAGAAGAAGATAAGAAGATAGAATCTATTATCGTAGATTTGACGCTCCTCCTTGCTCCTACTTTGAATCTTCAATGGTCTCCAAGTTGCTTCAATCTCCAAAACTCATAATAACTAGGGTTTTGATCTAATTTACTCTAATCTAATCTAATGGAATTCTTCTCAAAACCTCCTCTAATCCTTTAATTCTCCTCCTTTTATATGTCTCTTTATATGTATTTAAGTCCTCTTGGAAGTCCTTGAATCAAACAACTCGAAACAATCCTTATCGGACTCAAATTGGGAAAAAATCTACTCATTTGCATGCATATAAGCAAGCCCGGCTTTTTTTTTTCCCTTGTAAATAGCAAGCCCCGGCTTGCTAGTGCTCTATTATTGCATGCCAGACCCCCAGCCCCGGCTGGATCCTAAAGGCACAAAAAGAGCAAGCCCCGGCTTGCCCCCCAATCTGCCAATTATTTTTTTCTCTGCTGTCGTCCTCGGTAAAACGGCCATAACTTTTGATCCGGGATGAATTACGGGGCCTGCCACCTATCAAATCGAAGCTATCGACGAGATCTACAACTTTCATTCTTTGAGTTTTGAGAAATAACGAACGGATGAAGGTCGAAATTGGACTGGAAGTGACTGCTATGCAAATGGCCACCCAAAACAATGAAGTTCAACGACGTCCGTTGGTAGAAATGTCATAACTCTTTCATCCGAACTCCGATTGGAATGATTCAAGATGTTCCGGAAAGCTAAGAAGAAGCTCTACAATATAGTCCAAGTTCCAAGCCAAGAACATGAAATGAACATGAAAGCCCAAATGATGTCCGGATTGCTTTTCTTGCATTTTTTTTTTTCTTTTTCGATTGCTTGCTTTTCCTTACCAATAGTCGCTCACACCGCTCCCAAACATATAACCTACAAAATGAACACAAAATGCATGAAAAGTAACTAAGACACATGAATATAAGCAACTAATTCAAGTAAAAGATACCGGATAAGTAGGTATAAAACCTACTTATCAAATACCCCCAAACTTAAACCGTTGCTTGTCCCCAAGCAACACAACATAATGCAATGCAATGCAATGAAATGCAACTAATCTATATGCCTACGAATCCAGTAGTATTGATAGAATCAAATCTATTCACTCGGCCTTAGAGAAATCAAGCAAAACATGATAATACATCATATCAAAACCAATCAACAATTTTCTAATCAATCATCAAGTCTTAAATTGTTATTACTGGTATAGTGTGTGTGTGCTCCACAACAATGTTAACTGATATAAAATCAAATTTAACACATAACAAGTCTCTTTGAAGGCATCATACAGTGTAAACTCAAGAAATCCAAAAACAAGCTAGATCCAACTAAAATCAAACAATTACCAATATCGAGGGTTAACATGGGATACTTATATGCTTTTTTTTCATCTCGGGGGCTTTTTGCTCTTATTTTTTTTTTTTTTTTTTTTTTTTTTTTTATATACATAGCTATGCAATGTCTTATTTCCTTAGGCTTTTCAATGCTACCTTAACGAGCTTTCGACCAACGACTCCTAGACCATTAAGACCTTAGGGCGCTAGGTGTAAAGACAATCCCCTCGGGCTTACTTACTCAAGTAACAAAGGCCACAAAACTAGACAAAACGCACGCCGGTGTTTATTCATACTTTTTTTTTTTTTTTTTTTTTTTTTTTTTTATAGCTTATATATCTCAAATATTCCCCAAACTTAGGTTCTTGTTTAACTTTAGCCATCACTACTTATTCTTGTCATTCTTTCATTTAAACTAGCATTATCCTTTTAGAGTCCCATTATGTATCAATTTAAACTCAATCAATCAACAAGTTGTTTTTTTTTGTGTTATCCTTATTATACAAGTTTCAAGCAGAAAAAGATTCAATTCCTAACAAGAAATCACATCAAAGCTCTAATAGTCGATCTTATACTTGTCTACTCAATCCCATTCTCATCATTGGCCAAAATAAACTGTAAACTATCAAAGCAATTTGGACTCATGCAAGATGAACATAGTAACTAACTATTATTTTTATTTTTTTTTTTTTTTTGAATATTTTTTGAACTATCTTTTTGCAACTACTTATTTTTTTTAATAATGAACCTAAACTAAATTAACAACATATGCAAAATAACATAACATAAACATGAAACTAAACATGCAATAAAAGAACTAAACTAAACTCCCCCAAACTTAGCAATTACAATGTCCTCATTGTAAGAATATATGATAAGTAGAAGAGAACTTCCTGTAATCGACTAAGCGTGAGTGATGGTGGCGATGGTGGTGACGATCATTTTCTATCCATTGAACCTCCAATACCTGCAATGAAGAGAGACAACATGGATTAGATTATAAGAGAACTTAATAAGCAAATTAATTCCTATCTACTAAATAAACTAGTAAAGAATATAAATATAAAAATTCATGGGTTGTTGCCTCCCGATTCGGCGCTTGATTTATAGTCTTTCGGCTGACTTTTATTCGGTCAATGCTATCAATTCCTCTTGAAAGTTGAGGAACCCTCCATCCATCGAAAAAATAATATAGCTTTTGGTAGGTTCCCATTTGTGATAGCCATTGTATTAAAGTCACCTAGCATGCTTTCTTTAGATAAGAATACATTCAAGAACGTCCAACATCTAGGTGTTTTCTCCATTGTGTATGTGATCAATAGATGGGGCATGGAGGCTTGTCACACAATGGGCTCTTCTTCTATCTTCTCTTTCTTGTCCCACCATGGATTCAAAATTTGTACTTAGCTTTTATGTCATAAAGAGCTATTGCCACTGACGACATGACTACCTAGCGGACAAGGTTTTGCAAATCTAACTTGGATTCTTGAACTTTTGGAGGAGAAGGCACTTTGAGGCATTAATAACATCGGCTCATCCTCGTTAGTACTCATAGTTAGCTCTTCACGACCTTGTTGTCATTATCCCACTTGTCTCCTCTTTTTCAACATCTCGAGGCTCATCCGTTTGTAGATTTGGTTCGGGTTCTCCGTCGATTTAAATCATCCATGTCATAAAGCCAAGTGTTTGGAGGAAGGTTGCTTACGGCTTTGGTCATTTGATCTATCTTATTTCGCAGATTTTGAATTGATATCTCTTGATTACGAGTTGACCGCTTTAGATTCTTCATTCTCTCTCTCGATTGATGCTATGAACTTGGAAAATAATTCCTCCAACCTTGAATCTTTTTTTGGTCTGGAAGCCATGTATTGATGACCATTGGTTGAGGTTGTGAGTGACGTTGTTCCATCCAATTATTAAAATTTTGGGTTGACAACTCTTGGCTAATACTCATCTCTCTCTATGTTTTGCTATGCACTTCAACATTACATCCCTCAATTTGGCTTTTCTTCTTGTGGTAATGGAGGTGGACATGAAAATTTCGGTGTGTATGTTGAATTTGGAGCGTAGTATTGGTCTTCATAATTGTAGCTCCATGGCGAATCCGGGTGATACCCCCAAACTTGATGATAATTATCATATATGACATAATGATTGAGGTAGTTACCACCCATCTTTATCTGACCCAAGATTGATGGTGCATTGATGACTCGGATGGTTTCAAAGACAATAGCCACACATGCGTAATCGCCATCCTTCGACTCTGTTTGAAATTTGCGATAACGTCCAACTTCCTCGAAAGTTCTTCAATTTGTCCGACATTGCGGAGAGTGTCGCGAGTCCATCGATCTCGCTTCCTTTGGTTGAGTCGTGTTCGTGTATATGGCCATTGATACGCAAAGTCATCCATGGTACGAAAAAGAGAGAAATATAGGAAGAGAATTAAAAATAAAAATAAAAATGTTTAAATTAAGACTAATTTGATTGAAATTAATATTGGTAAAAATGTATTAAACTAATTCCCCTGATGAGCGGCGCTTAAAAACTTGTTGGGTAAAATCTAATATACGCACAACACGCAAGTATATCGTGGTCAACAAGTAAGTAATAAAGTGATAAGTTGAGTATCGTTCCAACAGAGAATTATTTAATAAAAATCACCAAGTACTAACCCGTAACCAACTCAATCTTATTTAAGCGAATGAATTTCAAATTATATAAATTAAGAAATGCAAGTAAGATAAACATGATCTTTATATGCGACAACATGATGCAAATGTATGATGCATGATGGAAATGATTGTCGGTTCCTGCTAATCTGTTGGGATGACAATCGGTGATGGCTTGGACATGCGATCCAAGTCTTCAAGGATGTTGACGTTGGGGCTATCACCGAAGTCTTGAATCCTGAGACATTGGCTTATATTCCATAGAGGTACCTCTTGTGTGTAAGAGATCTATGGGGATAAAGCTTTGTCATTTGAGGATGTGTATAACATATTCCTCATTCATTGCGAGATTCTTGCCTTGACGATTGTTGTTGTCGGGGTTGCGACCTTCGTTGATGTGTGTATCGCGGATAGATCCTATTGGGTGCATTGTCGAGGTTGCTTGACCTTCATTGATGTATGTGTCGATGGTTGCATTGCGTTGTAACCCCTCGGGGATACTTGGATAAGTTGCTTGATGGGTTTACTTGCATCATCGGTGACATGACGTCGTCAGGTTGCTTGACCTTCATTGATGTGTGTATCGATGGTTGAGATTCTTGCGTTGTAACCCATCGGGGATACGTGGATGCTTGAAAGATTTGCGTTGTGACCCCATGGGGGATACTTGGATCGATTGATAACTTGGCGTTGTAACCATTGGGGAGGGGATAGGTTTAACATTTCATCGATTGATAACTTGGCGTTTAACCCCCGCCGGGGAGGTTTAGGGTTGTGGTTGTGACCTGCAATGATGACATCGGACCTTTGGGGTATTAGAGCATGATTTGTGAAAATTTGAGCTCATTGGTATAGTATATACCTGCATTGGTGAATACCGATGAGATGGCGGGAGTTTAATTCGACCCGTACAAACCGAGGATTTCGGGCTATTAAGCTCAATCGCGTAGCATTTTTATTCTGATTTGGCCTTTTCGACTTGTGAGACCTCCTTTGCAACTCTAACTGGAGTGAGCGGGAGGTGTGGGACCCCGTGAGAGTTGACTCCTACTTTGGAGAGGTATATGCGGTTGATGATCTTTGCCGTTGGGCCGGACCTTGCGTGCATATGGCGATCGGAGACATGAGTAGGCGATTCATGACCCTCTCACCGGATTGAGGCGTAGAAGTAGTGCGGGGCGAGATTACATCCGACCACGTGATATCTAGCATTTTTTGTTTGTGATTTGGCTCGAGGATAGTTATGCACGGCATTCAGGGATTTCACCACCTTGGGAGGATCATTAGCGTTCAGCCAGAGTGGATGTACTGCTTTTGTGCGTATTGTCATACGTCTTCATGCCGCGGTACATGGATGAGTTGGATATCAGCGTCATTATGGCGGTGAGAGCTCGGGGGGAGGTCGTACCATTATCTGGAGATGATCATTGCGAGAGACTACGAGGTCGACTACATCTTCTTTGCACTTATCCGGCGGAGTGTTCTGGTAGCTTCGGTCATCTTTGTATGTGTGGTTTATGTCACACTTGAGGCCAGATTGGCACATTTAGGCGGCGGGGTTTTGTTTCACCCATGATATAGCCATGTCGTACTCCTTTTCGACTGCGGAGTGTCTGAGATCTTTGCATCTTGGTGACTTTCTGGCGGGGATTAGAGATCCATTTGCTATATCTTGCGTGTTCGGGGCTTAGCTCACCCTACTGACTTCATTACTCATACTCGGGCATGGATTATATCTCTAATTTGGATTGAGAGGCATGATTACTTACCACCCCTTTGGCCGTGATGTGTCGGTTTGACGGTTTGAGGATTTTCATCCTTATGAGGCGGTGCGTGAGTCGGTACTTCGCTTCGCTTCCATTTATTTATCGGTGGAGGGCGAGATCCGGGTTGTATACTGTTGGGATCGGTGAGAGCTATTTGAGTTTTTCTGTCGATCATCGGGTTGTTTCTGCGAGTATTCCGCATGGATGAGAGAGAGAGCTGCATCGATTATGGTAGTATCCACGGTGCGGGGGATTGATTACGATGATGAGGAGCCTATAGAGAGGTGACATTCCCATCGATGGGGATTTTGCTGCTTTGGTTTGCCGGCATTTGTGATGGATTCTCCCCAGAGAGTGCCTTTGTTACTCGGTATTGACCTGACATTTGGAAGCGAGCTTACATCATCGATGACCTATGAGAGAGATCGGGCTAGAGGCGCGATGTTGTGACTCTTGATGGGAGAGAGATAGCTCTGTTAGAGAGAGGATGAGGCTAGATCGGCCGGGGATGCATTGATTGTGGGCGGGATGCGCCTTATCTGCTAGGGATGTGGCCATTTGCGAGATAGTACTTGAGTGAGATCCCGGATATTTATCGGTCTCTTGCCGATATGAGTGCTTACATTGATGAGCATTATGCCACCATGCGAGTTAGCCCTACGATCTGCTAGCTTCGTGTAGATACCCTTGGGCGGGAGCTTGCGGCGCTACCTCCTCCGTCTTGAGAGAGAGGATGCCTATGTTAGATCGATAGTCGCATATACACGAGATCTGTAGATAGCTTTGTATTTTCCCTGCAGACTAAGCTTAGCCATTTTATCATATATACAACACATATGTATATATCAAAAGAGTATTATATATGGCGGGGAAATATATTTTGATTCACTTCCCTTTTAGTTATGCCTTGATACTTGCTTGATATTTGCTGTTTCTTGGGGCCTTGTGATCTTGATGCATTACGAACTTATCCTTGATAGGTGGACATTGAGGCGTCATGAAGATCTCGAGAGCGGATCATTGATATGTATATATATCCTACCATCTTTGGTGTCTTGGGAATTTGGTATCTGTATGGAAAAGTGGAGAGGAGGGTGGTTTTTCCTCTCGAGATTGTACTTTCCACCACGGATGGTGCATGATACTTCTATTTGTGAGAAGCCTAGTTAATTCCATCTCTTATGGGTTGGTATTGCTCTTTGAGGCACGATCATGACTTAGATGGTCATAGAATCTTCTATTTGTGAGAAGAGGTTGGGTAATTCCATCCCTTTGATCTAAAGCCCGATGAAATGTGTGGTGAATTGAAGGTTGATCGATCTAGTGTGACAAGTATTTTTTTTGTTACGGTAGGGGTTATTGAACCATAAATGGTTGCCTACGTACTCTCTATTGAAGAGGAGATCAAGTCTGCGTAGTTTGAACACTGGTGTAAGAGGTTTGTTGAATTTGAAATGATGGGTGTAGAAGCTTTATTGATGAAGAAGGGTGTAGAAATATTTTTGTTGTTTTTTGTTTTTGTAGAAAGGGTAGAAATGTTTTTGTTTTTTTTTTTATTATTGCGTAGGGCCATATAGAATATGGTTGTTGCCTCGTACCCGGGTATCGGGGAGATCGGTCGGCGTAGTTAGCCCCCCCTCGGGGCGAATGTGATGAAAAGAAGTGTGAATCCCATATGCAGGCTATCTTTGCGGGGAGAAGAAAGTTTGATCCCATAATGGGGATAAAGCTGCGAGGTGTGGAAAAAGTTTGATCCGTCTTGGGACAAAAAGCGCAAGCGAAAAGTTTAATCCGTCTTGAGGATAAAGCTGAGGCGTGAAAAGTTTAATCCGTGAAAAGTTTAATCTGGTGTGAAGGATCAAGTCTTTGAGGAAGTGTGAAAGGTTCAATCCGTCTTGAGGATATTTGAAATTGTATGAAAGGTTTGAAAAGGTGAAGGTGAAACAGTATTTCTTTGGTTTGAAGTGTATGTTTCCACGAGAGGGAAGAAGAGTATGTAAAAGAAGGGTTCAAAAGCGGAATGGTGGTGATTTGATGATCAAAACCGGGATGTTTGTTTGATGGTAACCCGGATATAGTACCGTTTCACGGTGTCAGAGTTGATAAGTTGTGGAAATTCATCGCCATCCATTTCACTGATAATGAGAGCACCTCTGTCGATACCTCCTTGACAACAAATGGGCCTTCCGTTAGGGGCGAATTTTCCCTTAGATTGATCTTGGTTGTCGATGATCTTCTTTTAAAAACCAAGTCGTGTTGTTTGAAGCTGCCGTAGTCGGACTTTTACATTGTAGGATAAATGCGATCCTTTCTTGATATCTTGACCATGGAAGATAGTCGCGGTTCGCCTTTAAATCTATTAGAGACAATTGGTGATACTGTCTTGTACCCATTGGTCTTCATCAGTGAGCATCCATCGACACTACGAGGATTCCATTTCCCACCTATAGAGACCTTTGCTTCCATCCATAGGCTAATGAGTGAGGGGTTGCCCCGGTGGAAAATGCGCATGGAAGTTACATGTAGGCTAATAAAAGTCGAGGAAGAGAGGTCGGGCCATCCTTTGTGATTGGCGGACATTTTTTGCATGCATGATCTTTTTGATTTTTTATTGCTTAGCTTCAATGGCACCATTCATCTTTGGATGGTAGATGGCGGAGTTAAGGTGTTTGATGTGGATTTTTTGCATAACTCCTCCATCATTTTGTTGTTGAGGTTCTTAGCATTATCGACCTGATGACCTCACGGTTGTCCATATCGACAGACGACATTATTTTACGATGAAAGCAATGATGACTTCTTTAGTAACCACAGGGGGAAGGATCTTTGCTTCTACCCATTTGGTGGTGAAGTAGTCGATCATGGTGAATATGAATCGATGTCCATTCTTGGCTTTGGGCTCGATGGGCCGATCCGTCCATTCCCCACATTGAGAAGGGCCGTGGCGAACTTCGTATTGTGGAGTTCCCTTGGAGGCGTGGATAGCATTTCCATGAATTTGGCATTGATAGCACCTCTTGGCGTGATCATCACGATCGACTTTGAGTGTAAGCCGATAATGCCCCTGATACGAGGATCTTCTTGACAAGTAAGGGGTCCGCTCGTGTGTGGGCCACATACTCCACCATGGATCTCATCCATGAGTCTCTGAGCTTGGTCTTTATCCGGACATACGAGGAGACCTAATCTGCATCTCTTTTGTAGAGTGCATCTCTCGCTCGGGTAAATTTCATAGCAAGTCGATGGATCGCCTCTTCTTCGGTTAGGCTCGCCTCGGTGGTGTAGATCCATCTCTATGTAGATACTCCTTGATGTGTTGATACCAAGGGTTGTGGATGGGAGGTAGTTCATCGATACTTCTCAACATAGTTCCCATAATTTGGGGCTTTTTGCGAGGAGCAAATGTGATGCTTGGCATGTTTTCCTTGTCGGGGTATGTGAAACGAGGAGGCCAGCGTTGCTAATGCATCGCAAAATCATTCTATTACGAGGAATGTGTAGAAAGGAGATTTCTTGAACTCAAAGCCATCTGTAAAACTTTCTTAGATGGTAAAGGCGACAAATGTAATTCTTTGGTTTGATAGATTCCTGTGGATTGTTTGATTACCAATTTGGAATCCCCAAAAGATAGTTAACTTGCTTTGATGCCCGTTGAGCGGGCAAGTTTTAGCCCATGATCTGACCTTCATACTTTCATTGTTGTTGTTGTTGGTCTTGACAAGCTGCAATTTTGATGACGGGATCTTGCTCCCCGTCTGGGATATTAAAGCTGCTCGGCTCAGAACCTTACGTGTTATGCAGCTCCATCAAAATACATTTTTCCACGTGTGGCGGCGTGTATCGTCTTGATGTTGTTCTTGAATTGTCATTACCCCTTCATCGGGGAAGTATGTTTCAAGGGTTTGTAGTCCCCTGCGGTGCGGCGGCGGTTGATCCAATTCCTTGACCTTTGCAGACTTTTTTTGCGTCACGTAAGCGATGTCAAATTCTTTGTAGGATCATTGCCATCTGAGACGATCGACAATTGATATGAACTTCTTGAACACATACTTGAGAGGATCCACAGCGGGATATGAGATGGGTTGTGTGACCATGGAGGTAATGTTGTAACCTCATGGAAGCCCGTGCTAAAGCCACAACAAGTCTTCTCAATTAGAGTGTACTTGTGTTCCTTGATCTTTGAATCTTTTCTTTGAGGTAATAGATAGCTCGTTCTTGGCCTCTATCGTCTTTTTGCTGACATATCTGACCCATGGCATTGTCATTTATGGACGGTACATGAATAGGGAACATCATCCACAGGTGGTACCAAATAGGGCGTTAATCGTTTGCTCTTTAATGGTAAGGAAGGCTTTACGACACTCATCGTTCCATTTCATGGAGGAGTTCTTCCTTAATGACTTGAAGATGGGCTCACGAGTTCTTTGTGAGTTGAGAAATGAAACTGCTAATGAAGTTGATTCTTCCCAAAAATCCCCGTATTTCCTTCTCTGCATCGAGGAATGGGCATTTCCTTGATGGCTGGATTTTGGTAGGATCGATTCAATCCCTTTGTGGTGACTAGGAAACCTAGCAACTTGCACGACTTAACACCAAAAGGCGCACTTGGTTGGATTCAACTTCAAGTTGTACTTACATGACTTTGTTGAAAAGCTTTTGAGATGGTCTAAGTGGTCTTCCTCCTTTGGGATTTGACAATGATGTCATCACGTAGATCTCTATCTCTTTGTGCATTAAATCGTGAAAAAAAAGAGCCATCATAGCTCATTTGATAGGTTGCCCCGGCATTGATGAGGCGAATGACAACCGTCTGTAGCAAAAAAAGTTCCCCAGGCGTGATGAAAGCGGTTTTCTCACGGTCCTCCTCGGCGACCATAATTTGATGGTACCCATGAAAGCAATCGACAAAAGAGTA
The DNA here is from genome assembly GCA_020205615.1 of Panax quinquefolius. Lineage (NCBI taxonomy): Eukaryota > Viridiplantae > Streptophyta > Magnoliopsida > Apiales > Araliaceae > Panax > Panax quinquefolius. The sequence goes on along the minus strand of CM035155.1, from coordinate 123,629,460 downwards.
CATGCCGTATTGAGCGGTGTTGTCGATAAGAATGTGGATAAAGGGCACGCGGAAAGCTATCTTTAAAAGGCAAGCTTTGTTCAAATCCGGTAATCCACATGAGACTTCGCACCTTTCCTCTGGTTTAAGCGCGGGAACAATGTTGGATATCCACTCAGGATATGTAGACACCATGATAATGCCGACTTGAAATTGTTTCACAATTTCTTCTTTAACCTTTAAACTCCACTCGGGTTTTGATCGCTTTGAGTTTTTGCCTAGCTTGGCTTGAATCCTTCTTTAATGGGAAGGCGATGAAGAACAATGTCGGGTGGACAAACCCACCATGTCTTCATGAGACCATGCAAACACATCCTGGAATTGGGTTAATAGTCTGACCATGTCATTCGTTTGATTTGTGGTAAGGTGCGAACCAATTTGGATTAGCTTAGGGTTTTCTAGGTTTCAAGATTGAAAAAAGTGGTTTGGTCGAGGTTGGGTTTAGGGTTTGTCTGCGACCCATTCCTTAATCTCTGAGGTGTCTCAATGTCCTCTTGTATGTCCATCAAGTCAGAGTCAACTTTGCATCAAAAATTCTGACCCTTGTGGAGAGAAGGCACCTCATCGGCAAATACAGGCACATCTAAATTTAGAGTCACTGAAACAAAATATGCTTTCACTTAATATATGCAAGCTGTTTGATCATACAAAAGTGTTAGCATGTACTTGATAAAATAAGCTGCTAATCTTGTAAAGAAAAAGTAAGCAATTAAAGTTATCTCTGAGGCGGAGGATTTTTTACGCCCATTTTACCCTCGTCGACCCGATGCATGGAGTCTTTGCTCAATTATCGAGGCAAAGTCTGATGAATTTGCGATGATGGAAGGATCGTCATTGTCCTCCTTCTCTCGAATGATAACCATGATGACATCACAGGCAATCATAAATGCAGGGGGTATATCTGTTTGTATGTTCATCATGAACAATGATGCGTATACTGACATCATCAAAGCGATGTCGTGTTTACGTTTTCGTTCCTTTTCTTCCACTTTGGGATCGAGGAATCGGCACCTCTTTTGCTTTGATTGCCTTTGGTTTAGGAAGCAACATATAGCCATAACATGGGGTTGGCACCTTTCTTTGGAGATTATATCAACTCATGAGGTAAAAGGTAAAAAAAAATCGTGTGGCGGAAGCTTGAGGAACACTACTTGTGCTTATGAGGATTCTATGTATTTGGGCTGGCGAGAATAGCCTAGTCCAATTTGTTCAATTTATTTGGACATTTGAATAGGGTGCTTAATACCTATCTTTTTTTACCAAAGCCCTTGTCGGTTGATGATTGATGACATCATTTCTTGAGTGGTAGCATAACCTCGGCGGAGAAATCTTGGGTATGGGAAGTGGCGCTCAATAGGATGGTATTGCGTGTTACTCACTTCAAGGTGAAAAGCGGGTGGTTCAACTTACGAATTGAAGGCGATGATTGGTAGAGTTCCTTGTTCGAGGACATTCGGCTCGGCGTTGGCGGTGACTAGGCTATTATTGTTGATAATGTATTTGAGTTGTTGATGTAGTGTGGTGGAGGAGCGGCTCGACCATGTGTATCCATGGTCTCCCCCAATAGCGAGGTTATATCTGAATCTATCTTGAGGGCGTGGAAGGATACATTGAATGTATTTGGACCAATCTCGATTGGTAACTCAATCTTTTTCAGCGAATTTCGTCGGGATCCATCAAAAGCTTCGATACTTAGTGGCATTTGCTTTGGATCGTTTGAGATTGACATTCATCTTCACCAAGGTGGCATAAGGACGGATATTTAGAGATGAGCCTCCATCTATCAAAACTCCGGCTAGCATATACCGGAAGACAAAAGCGCAATGTGCTGATGGCTTGCGATAATGGGGTCCCTTTGGGTGGTATATGTAAATCATCGATGAAGGATATCACATTGTTGTTGAAAATGTGATCAACCGGATGTTGAAATTTTTCCACATCCTTTGATTTTTTGGCAAGTAGGCTTCTTCAAAACCTTGATAAAATCTTCGATGATCCTCGGAAGAAAACCAAGTCGATATTGATATCGGTGTGGAGCTTCTCGTAAGCTTAAAACCACCTTGGCTTCATTATGGCCCGTAGTGCGGAGGAATTTTTCAATCTTCTCCATGGGAATCTTCCCCTTTGCTTTTTGCAAGTAGGTTTTATAACCCGTTGAGGAAGATACGGTGGATTTTCCTTTGACCTTTATAGCGATAGTATGAGGCGTGGATCCTTGACTTCTCCATAATTCCATGGAACTTTGTGTGTGGTGACAACGAGGATGTTGTGTAGTGCGAAAGGTAAAGAAATTGGCTGCAGTGCGGCCACTTTCAAAGGATTGTCGGCTCCTTTGAGTTGAATTGGTTGTATGGGAAATGCTTTGGCGGTCTCATCATCATCCGCCGGATATAAGCACTCTTGATCCCTTCCATTTGGTAGGACATGCATTCCCACCTCTGAGTTTGCATGTGTCATCATCATCGCTATTTGCGAGGACACTTATCAATAAGATTTTGAATGAGATGGCGGAGTGCCTGACATTCTTCTGTCTTTGTGACCGCGAGAATGAATGATATTGACACACTCATGGAATTGAACCGTCTGAGCGGGGATTGATTGGAGGGAGAAGGAAGGTAATTCTTCCTTCGTTGATCAACATTTGAAATATCTCCTCCATAGATTGGCCCGGATAGGTAAATTCCCTTCGATTGGCAAAATCTCAAGCGGGCTTTAGCATTTTGCTCTCTTTCTGACCTTATCCTCCATAGCCCGCTTTACGAAGGTGGTGATGGAGCATTCATAACAAATGGAAGGAGATAGGCATGCTCTCTTTGATTAATTGGCGTGTGACTTGATCTTTGGTGGGTCACCGGATTACGCGATTTGCTCAATTTGTTTGCAAAGAGCTTTCATCTTTCGTTCCATAGTAAAATTGGAACTTTGCATAATCCCATTTATCAACACCATCTTTGATGGTTTGGGATGATTCACCATTAAATTGGAACTACATTGTCGGTGCTCAGTGATCATGTTGACCTCTTCTTCTTTGTGTTGAGGAAGAGGGTTGTCTTACACATGCGTGAGGTTGATCTGGTTTGGTGACCACGATCTCACCGTTGTCTATTAAATCTTGGATCTTGTGTGCAGAGGCCCAATAAGGCCCAACAAATCTTGAGTATCATGTCCGGTGCTCGGCATGATAAGCACACTTCGAGTAGCATTAAAACCCCTCCCATTAGGGTTGGTGGTGGAAGAAGATGTGTAATTTTCTTTTCTCAAGAGGCTCCTTTTTAGGCCTAGTCTTATGCTTGTGTCCCCGCATTCCTTCTCATCAACTTGCTTAAGCTTATCCAATAAAGGGTTAGGGGGATAGGAGATCATTGTCCAAGATTACTTAATTTAACATCGCTTATATGGACCTCGTGGTCTTTCCGATCATTGTCCAAGATTACTTATCATCGGTTGCGCTTCTTCGGAAAGCCAAGAAGCCATTCCAATTCTTTAACTTCATCTTTGGAGTTGGAAGGGTTTGATCTGTCATTGTCTCGGATTGTTGGAGTATCGAATTCGTGGAAATCCTTTTTCATCTTTAATGAGAAACTTCAAGATTCAAGTGTGCCCTCAAAACCTTGAACTCTTCTAATCAGAACTCTATCGACGAATGTTAGCACCCGCAGCTCAACTGGTCACCATTCAAAGAATCTCTTCATGCAGATCCCTTAAACTCTTGTGCGCTTGCCCTAGAAGACAAATGCTCTCGATCCTTATGGAAAGCTTTGGCTCTTGAAGAATCTCTCTTGCTCCAAAAAAATCCCGAGCCACTTGGCTTTGCAGGCGATAAAATTCAAAATTTTTTGCCAATGTTATCAAGAGTAATGGAACCACAACAAAATTCTCTCTATCTTTAATAGCTCGGTGTTCTTATTGAGGATCGGTAGGGTATTGAAGAAGTGGCGGTGGACTACTTTCGGGATCTCCCGGGTCCTCTCCTCCTACTTACCACGGTCGTGATCTTTTCGGAAAACTTCGTTATAAAGCGGATTACTCTCTTTCAGTCTTTGCCTTAACCACTCCAATTCTTGATAGAAATTCTTGCGATCGTTCGGTCCATGAAAAGAATAAAAGTCCAGGTCCCGACGGTTTTAATGTTAATTTCTTTCTCCATTCTTTGGGACATTATAGGCCATGATTTCACTTCATCTTTGCCCACTCTTTTTTCATCTCTGGGCACCTTCCAGGTGTGGAGTTAATGCTACTGACTATTGCCTTGATTCCGAAGACGGATAATCCATCCAATATGTCGGATTTTAGACCTATTTCTTGCTGCAACACTATCTACAAATGTATAGCGAAGATCCTTGCCAATAGGCTCAAATCTGTACTCCCTTCCCTTATTGACCATGCTCAGGCTGCCTTCATCTCGGGGAGAAGCATTAGTGAAAATATCCTCATTGCTCAGGAGCTTTTCAGGAATTACCACAGACTTTCTGGTCCTGCCCGGTGTGCTCTTAAAATTGATATTCGGAAAGCCTTCGACACTGTTGACTGGAGGTTTCTCTTGGATTTGTTGGGCCTTCTTAAATTCCCCTATTTTCATTGGCTGGATTAAAGAGTGCATCACTACGACTATGTTTTCTATCAAAGTCAATGGAGGTCTGTTTGGCTACTTTAAAGGAGCGAGGGTCTTAAGCAAGGATCCCCTGTCTCCTTACTTATTCGTTCTAGCTATGGAAGCCTTCTCCATGATTCTACACAAGAAACTCTCGTTTCTTAATTTCAAGTTTCATTGGAAAAGCAGAATCGTGCAACATATCCCACGATGCTTTCTTGATGATATTCTCATATTTTTCCATGGAGATATGGCCTCTGTTTCCATTATTCACTCGTGCATTCAATCCTTCTCTATATTTTTCTCGCCTAATTCCTAATGCTCGTAAAAAAGTCTGTGTTTCCTTGCCAATGTCCCAAATGATGTTAAGGTAAGTATTAACTTGTTGTTGGGTATTCCTTTTGGAGTATTACCAATTAGATTTCTGGGGTCCCTCTTATCTCCTCTAAACTCTCCCATTCGATCGCCACCCTTGATTCATAGAATTATCGCCTGAGTTTCCTCTTGGACATCCCGCTTCCTCTCTTATTACGGTAGAGTTCAAATTGATTAAATCGGTGCTTTTGCAATTCAATCTTCCGGGCCTCCCATTTTATTCTTCCTAATTCAGTTCTAAGAGCCATTCAATCTATCATGTGTAGATTCCTTTGGAAGGGGCCTTCTCTTCTTCGGCATGGTACAAAAGTCTCTTGGAAGGATTTGTCCCTTCCCCTTTGTGAAGGTGGTCTCGCAATTAAGAACCTTACTGATTGGAACTCAGCTCTAATTATTCTCCAACTTTTAAAGGTCATCTCCCCATCTTCCCCCTCCTTATGGGCTAACTGGGTCAAATCTACAGTGCTATCAAAGATCAATTTCTGGTATATCTCGACCCCCCTGGACTGTTCATGGATCTGGCGTAAGATCCTTAAGCTTCGTTCCATAGCTCTCCCTTTCCTTACCTATAGAGTTGGGAATGGAAATTCCTTCAGTCTCTGGTTTGACCCGTGGTTGAATGGGCAACCCTTAAACCCCTCTCCATCTCTGCTCTCCAACTCCAGAATCCTCATTAATCGCGAATTTCGACATCATTTACATGGGTGCATATGGGTCTTTGCCTTCTGTAATCATCATGATGTGCGCAGCAATTACGCACCTTGTTTTCATCTCTTCCTAATCCTTCCGATGCCGAGGACTTGATTCTTTGGGACAACTGGCGGTGAAACATCTCAAAGCTTCCACTATATCGGGAATCTAGCTTACGTGTTCGAAAGTCCCATGGGCTAAATTGCTTTGGTTCCCCTCCATATCCCCGATTCTCCTTTACCACGTGGCTTGCTCTACTAAGCAGATTACCCACAAATGATAGGTTCTTCGCTTAGCTTAGCTTAGTCCTATGAAGCGCCCTTTTCAGGCAAATCATGCTTTGAGACATTCTCTCATTTGTTCTTTGATTGTCCCTATTCTACTTGATTCTCTCTTTCGTTCTTGCCTTGAAGTGCGGACCAATGCTCCAAGGAGCTGGGATAGTCACGGTGGACTATATCATTCATTTTAAAGGAAATAAAATTGATTCCGATATTTTAAAGTTTGGTCTTTTCCACCACGTTTACAAACTTTGGGCGATTAGGAACTCAATTGTCCATAAAAATGCCAAGTGCCTATGAATGTTTTTTGGTAGTAGAGATTATTATTATCACTAAGTCAAGGCTTTCTTCTTTCCCCAAATTCCTCAAGGCTGCGCAGACTAGGCCTGACCTAAGTATTTGGTTGTGAGGCCTGCTATGGTCTATTTCATGGTTCTTGGTTTGGTCTTTTCTGCATAGTTGTTCGGCTACTGCAAAATTCTGGAATTAGCTTAGCTTCCATAGCGGTTCGGCAGTTCGGTCTCCTTGGCAGTTCGGCCTCTTCATTGGTTTGGTTCAGCTATTGCTTCTTTCCATGTTGGGTAGCATCTTTATTCCATAACTGGGTTTGGCTTTGTGGCGGTAAAGGTGCAAATTTGGGCTTCGTGGTTCTTCCTCTTGTCTTCGGAAGCGGGGATTTGGTTTTGATTTGGGGTTTCGCTTCGGCCGGGGTTGAGTAAAGATGGTTTGGCCCTCTCCTTGGCTCTCGTAGTCCTTCTATGCTTCAAAGATCCTCTTCATTAGCTGTGCAATCTTTGTTTGGTTCGATCTTCCCCCAATTTACAAACATTAGGCAGGTAGGAACTCAATTGTTCATAAAAATGCCAAATTGCCTATGAGTGTTCGGTTTCCATGGCAGTTCGGCCTCTTCGTTGGTTTGGTTCGCTATTATTGCTTCTTTTCATTTTGGGTTGATAGCATCTCATCAGATCTGGGTTCGGCTTTGTGGCGATTAAGGGCTGGGTGGCATCCGGCTTAGCATCTCGGCTACCGCCTTGAGGTTCTACCTCTTGTCTTGAGGAATCTGGGGGATGTGGGTTTCGGCTTCGGGGTTTCGGCTTCGGCCTCGGTCTTCAGGGTTTCGGCTTCGGCTTCGGGTTCGGTATAGATGGTTTTGGCCCTCACCTTCTGGCTCTCGTAGTTCTTCCTATGCTTCAAAGATCATTTTGGCCATCTTCTGAATGCGATTCGGTTCGATCTTCACCCCATTTATTTGGATGCTTGGTTTCACCTGATTGGTTGTCTATGTTGTTTAAGGTTTCATGCTTGTATTTACTATTGTCCTGCTTAGTAACGCTTTGTTCTTTTATTTGGCTTGGTTGTTAGTCTTTTGTTGTCCATTTTGGGGGTTGTCCCATGTGGTTCTATCAAAAGCTTCTGGGGTATGCCCTTTTCGATTGTATTTTCTCTTCTTTTTCTATATACAAACAAACTTAGCGAAAAAAAAAGAGCAAGAATATTCTCGAGCGAGTCCCCTAAGGGTGTGAACATTCGAGGACGCTTTACTTCTCCACTTTTAGGCAATGGAGGGTTTGAAGACTATGCTTGAAAAGGGGAGTAGTTTCTCCTTTGTATAGGTATGTTCTGACTGCCTTTCTGTCCTTGTAGTATCAAGGAAACATCCTCCTCTTTCTTTTTATGGACCCTCCGGGGGTTGTTCCCATAAGGTCCGGATGGATGTGCTCAACAACTGCTTTAAGAGCGGCTAGGTCTTGAATTTTTTCAGACTTCAATCCCATCTCAGCCAAATCCGTGTTTGATCATTTCAGAAAATGGTTTGCCAATACCAGCTAAGACTCTCTCATTGAAAGGAGCTTTCCTGTACATCTATGAATGTCATGACCATTTCTGATTCCATCATGGAAGGAATAACTTGAGCAGCAAGGCGCCTCCACCTTTGAGCATACTCTCTGAAAGACTCATTAGACTGTTTCTTGACCTTGGTAATTTGGTACCAGTCAGGAGCCATCTGAGATTGAAAACTGTATTGAATGAGGAAGGCGTGAGCTAGCTCTTCCCAGCTATGGATCTTTGAATTGTCTAATCTGGTATACTATGAACGGGCTTCTCTAGTTAGACTCTTCTGAAACAGCTGCATTCTAGCTTTTCATTTTCCGCGTAAGATCCAAGTTCTCCAATGAACACCTTTAAATATGTAATAAGGATCCCCTAATCCGTCATACTTTTCAAAATCAGGGGTTTTGAATTTCTCTGGATAATGAACCCCAGGAAATATGCAAAGGTCAGCATATGAAACACTTCCATGTGTTTCAATCCCTTTGAGAACACGAATAGTTTCCTCCATTTGGAGGACCTTGTTCCTAATATCACCGGTGTCTGGATCTCCTTTGAGATGGGTGCTTTCAGGGTCTTTGTTGGTTGTATCCAACTGAGGTTCTGGAATTGTTTTTTCCAAACCTTGAGCTCCTCCTTGTGAAGAGGATTCTGTATGTGTAGGCATCTTTGTACCTTAGGTGGACTAATGCAATTCTTTAAGCAAAACAGCCAAATTTGTGATTTGCTGACTTAATCCGTCAAATTCTTCATGAGAAACAGGATTAGACTGGTCAGACGAAGACATGATTAGCTATAGGCTCGTGGCCTTTTTGGATTTTGAGCGGGTAATAGGCCCAATGATTTCCCTACAAAAGACTTATGTAGTTTAGTCTTAGGGTAATATAAATGTTATCATAATTTATCCGTTTTAGGAATATTGTCCTACAAAAACGGGAGTTAATTGATAACATATATGCACAAATAATCTTCATATTTTCCATTACATCTCCGCGTTTGGTTTATCAGAGGTTGACCTATCTTAGGGTTACTCTCGTGGTTTTTTGGCATGAAGGTTCCCAGATTATCGCAATCTACTTGATGGGAAGTTAATCCGATCTTTCAACTAGAGCGAATCTGGGTGGTGCCTTTCTTGAGCCTCGTTGGAATTATTCTTCCTACAAGTCCAGTAATCAAACACCGACAGGATAGCCTCCTGGTGGAGGAACCACACAGTATACATTCACATACAACGTGTCTCACCGTTCATGAAAATGATGACATGTGCGAAGCACTAATATCATAGATAGATATTTAGCAGTGCAGTAAGTAAAATGCATTCGTACACATTCATCATAAATGTAAATGCAACATTCACACACAAGCATATAACAGTTTTGAAAAGCTTGTAATAGCGGCTTAAGCCCTCTTACTGGAGTCCCCAGCAGAGTCGCCACCTGTGGACGTCGGGATTTTTATTTGTCCCTTTTTGTTACTTGTTCTTTGGTGTTCTCATGTTAATGTGAGATTTGTTTGAAAAAACAAGTCAAAAAGGTCTGACATGTGTAATGTCGACGATTTGACTTTAAGAGTCGCCAGTTGGTGTATTTAACTAGTTGCACTAACATGAACCGAAAAAGGTTTGCACATTGACCCGATGATGTGACTTCGCTAAACGGGTCTGTGAAACCAAGATTCATTTGGGTTCGGGGGCTTGATTATGCGGAGGGAAGGTGTTAGGCACCCCCCGACATCCGTGTTGCCACGGTGACCGCCACTTTTCAAAGAAACTGTTATATGAATGTGTGTGTGTGTGTGTGTGTGTGGATCAATGTGCAATTATTTAAAAGTACTGTGAGGCCTCGTTCGCACCTATATACACAGGGTTTGAATTTATAGAAAAAATCAGTTTTAACCAGGATATAGCAATGAAGTTTTGTAAAAGAGGTTTTTCAAACCCCGTGCTTAATAGGAATTGAGACCTTTTCATACTTCCATTTTATTATTAAATGTTTGGCTTGTTTGCTTTAATTTTTGAGATGTGAAGCATCTTCGAGAAAATAATATCTGGTGATGCTTAGAACTCCTCATGGGCATGACAACCATCTAAGGAAATTGAGACCTTTGTAAAATAATGTACAAGCTACACAATTGAAAAATGTCCATCACGGAACCGAATCTAGATTGATGGTGAATCTGTGATCACATGATTCCTAGGCTCACATGATCTGCAGTTTATATGGAAAGTAGTTATATATATAAAGTTATATATATATAAAGTTATAATATATATATATATATATATATATCAACCACCACCACGAAGCAACTCCATGGGGATCGGAAATGTAAATATATAAAAGCGATATATATAATATATATATATATATATGGACATGATTAACCACCACGAAGCAAACTTCATGGGGATCAAAAAGTAAATAAAAGCAATAAATGCGATCAACCGCCATGAAGTAAACTCAAAGGAGACGAAATGTAAATAAAAATAAAAGTAATCAACCGCCACTTAAGTAAACTCCAAAGTGATGAAATGTAATAAGCAAAGAAAAGGCCATAAGTAAACTCAGTGCCGAATAGAATGTAAATATATATATGTATATATATATATATATAAAAGATAAAGGCCATGGAAGTAATTCTGTGCTCGCTGGGAATATAAACTGACAATATATATATATATATATATATATATATATATATATATATATATAAGTAAATAGGATGTAATTCAAGCTCATCGGATATGTCCGATAACAAGCTTATATATATATATATATATATATATATATATATATATATATATATATATATAACGCTATATAAAAGCACATAAGTCTAGATACATAAGTCAGGCTCAATCGAGGCATAACTCGATAATGTTAGTCCATATATAAAATATATACATATATAAGTATATATATATATATATATATATATACAGACAAGAAATGAAAACCACGGACCGAAGTCTGGGCATACGCACACAACACGACTCTTAATGTGTATAACAATGTGTGCCAATATGAAAGGAAAGGCTTTATAGAGCGTGAGAAGGCTTATAGTGGGCTGTCAATGTGGGCTTCTATGACTCTATATGGATAAACACTCAGCTCCCGCCCGATAAAAATATAGTTATATGTGAGCTAACAGATGTTTAAAATGAGGAAACACTCAATATGGGTGTGTACAGAGCAAATTGGACAGGGCTTCCTCGCCTTTTCTCTTCTTAAAATGGCTAGCCCAAGCTCTATATTTATAGAATCGATGGTCATGGTGTACTTACTACGGCATGTACCGCAGATGCACTGCATTTGCTTTCAGGCCGCCCGAGGTTCCATGTGGTCCCATCTATCTCAAGTATGTGCACCCGTGCACTATAATGTCCGCTCAAACTTGCAGAACTTCAATCCGAGCATCCGAATGAGGTATATATGATCTTCTTCGGATCGCTTGTGTCGAGAGTTACGCAATGACATGGATTATAGGTTGTAAGAAGTTAGGAAGAGGGGACCATGCCTATAGTCTTCAAGCTTCAAATTCTATCCAGTGTGCTGCCACGCGTAATAGTCACTCGGGATTGTAACTCCTTAGCTCTTGTGGGACATTTTTGTATGTATGTATATATGAAGTGTTGAGACGACGCGTAGGTGTTGAGGTGGCAAGATGACGTTTGACACTTCACCGGGGTTATCACTGGTTTGAGTTGAAAGCAGACGTTGCTCAGGGTTACATCTAAGATTGGACTACTTGTTTGTATGCCGCAATGTCATCTGTGAGTGTGCTTGTCTGCTTGGTGTTAGCTCCGGGTCTGAGGTATGAGTGCCTCGGCAGGAGGTCTGAGATTGAAGCTGATAGCATGCATTTGAAATAAGCATTTCCGGAGTTATCGCCGAAACTGCAACAACATTCCTTGGTGTTATCGCCAAGGATGAAACTCGGGGTTATCTCTGAGGTTGGAAATGATCCTTCCGGTGTGTGTTCTGGGGTTGGAAATGAGGTTCCCGGTGTGTGTTCCGATTTTGGGACTGAACTTTCGGTAGTATCCGGAATGGATGTGAGCTGTCTTCCAAGGTTATCTCCAAAAGATGAATCGCCCTCCCATGATATGTAAGTAATAAAGTAAAAAAATTTTGAGTGTCACATTGACTATAAATGGAGATCCGATGATACTTGTATAACCATACTTAGAATTTATATATATATATATATATATATATATATATATATATATAAATCTTATAGTAATAATGATAATCGATAAACAATGAATCTAATAAAGTTTGGGAACTTGTATGAATATAAATGATTGGATACATAATCAATAACAATAGAGTTTAATAATGCGGCATAATGATAATATAATTACGAAACTTTCTTACTCATGTCCATTGCATAAAGGAAATGCAAAAGGTTAGGATAATAATTTGTTTAATGTAAAAGATAATTAGATAGATACTTGCATGATGCATTGCTTACACAACTTAGTTCTATCTTTAATTCAACGACCTATCATTTATAAGATTGTTCTATTGATTAGAATAACATATCATAACACATCATCTTTATTATTTATACATCAACACATAACCTAATCACATTGTCACATAGTTATATCATCGTCATTAAGACACAAACAAACACTTATCTGATCAAACTATATAGGTTTGGATCAATTTCGATAACATTTTTTGGTGTCATCAAAATGACTTTATCGGTAATTATCGAGTTTATTTGTTAATAAAACTCTAATCTGTATCTTAAATATTATTACGGATAATTTAAATATCAATCATATTATTTATAAATGACTTATAATAATTTATAATTAATTATTATAATTTATCATAATTTTTCAAACTCTGGAATCATTATTAAATGATTTAAATATTAAATAATTCTATTATCATTAATATTTAAATAATATCCAAATATTAATGAAACCATTGCCAAAAAGTAATTTATAATAACTCAAAATATTTTTAAAGTATTAATATTACCCTTAAATGATTTTTAAAACATTAAAAATCATTTTTAAACAATTACCATTAATATTTAAATATTAAGGTATTATTTATCTAAAATATTAAAAGTCATTTATAATAACTTAAAATATTTTTAAACCATTTATATCCTTTTTAAATGATTTTTAAATCAATAAAACCATTTTAAACTATTTATTTAATATTATTATTAAATAAATCTAATATCATTAATATTAAATAATTAATGAAATTTATCTTAAAATATTAAAAGTTATATTTTATAACTTAGAATATCTTTAAACTCTTTATTTTCATTTAAAATGATTTTTATAATATTAAAATCATTTTTAAACTAATTTATTTAATATAATTATTAAATAAATCTAATATATCATTAATATTAAATAATTAATAAAATTTGCTTTAAAATATTAAAAGTTACATTTTATAACTTAAAATATTTTTAAATACCTTATTATCATTTAAAATGATTTTTAATATAATAAAATCATTTTTTAGTTAATTTATTTAATGCATTTATTAAATAAATTAAATATCAATAATATTCAAATAATTACTAATATTTATGGAAAATATGTCAAATTATTAAAAGTTAATTTTATAACTTAAAATAATTTTTAAAACTAATTTTATAATTTTTAGAATTTATTTTCTATTTTTAAATGATTTTTAGAAATTTAATTAATTAAAATTAATAAGTCTATAAATATATAGCCTTTAGCTTATGACAAAAATCGTCGCCTTAGGTGTTCTTGAGGCTCAAGAACATTCGAAAAGGCAATGATTCAAGGGTCGTGTTTGACCACCATTAATTATTCGATTCAAAATCATGTTTACGAATAAGCTACAAGACTTTGATATTGTAGTATATATGTAATACTACAACATCCACTCAATTAATTTGGTCATACAACATCACAACAAGGAGATCAAAGCCCCCAAAATTGTTGCGAGAGACTTTTTCTGGGTTTTCGGGTTACCCGAATGAAGATGCGATAATGACAAGTAGGTACTTTCTAGCTCAATTTAATCTAGTTAATTGTATATCATCCTGTGATCTAATGGTTCACAAATGTAGTGTAACATGTCAAGGAACAACAATCATACATATAATATCATATCCAACTATAACAGAATCACAAGTTATGACTCGGTCAAACCCTGTCCGAGGGCTTGTTCAAGGATTTTTTGGGTTTTAAAAAACGAAAAAAATCGCCGGATGGCCTAGTTTGACCATCCACTACCTCAATCTTGTTGATTGTTTAAGAGATCTAAGGACATATATCTAGAGTCCATACAAACATACTATGAAACTGGTCACAACAACATCAACAAACAACACAAAAAACGATGACAGATCAAAGCATTTAAAAAAACATTGTCGAGATTTCGGATAATGAGTTTACGGGTTACCAGAAACTCCTTGGTCGTCATGGTCGTCAACGAGGTTTGACCATTAATAACTTACAATCTATTCATGAAATAGCTATGATTCCACTTCCGAGATCACAACCCTCATAACAAACTACAAATCTAAAGCTTAAAACAACACAAATCACAAACAGAGAAAGATCTATGAGGTCTCGACATTCATTGTCGAGACAACTTTTTCAACATTTTTCAGATTTTTGAAATCTTTTAATTTGAGCATATAAATGTTATGGATCCACTATCTAGCAACCCGGATCACTAATTTACACCTTATATAACATATTTAAACATTCTAACATCAAATCCAACATAGCATACAAGATCAAATATTTTGGCTTAGGTTTTTTTACCTTTCTATGAACAAATTCTTGATCTCTCTGCTTCGATCCGATCTTGATGATAGTGGGGACTTGATTAAGAGATTGAAATGCTAATTATTTTTTGTGGGTTTAGAGAGAGAGAGAGAGAGGCTTGGTTGAGTGTTTGTGAACAAATGGGCTAATTGGTGAACTTTTCTCTCTCAATCTATATATAATATGGTGTAATGCTTATGGGTGATCATGTTTATCGATTTTTATTGATTAAAGGCTATTACTAGACCACATGCTAGCTAGCTAGAGTTGGTCACCAACCACTTACTAGGGCTAGATCTATACAAGTTACTCTATTAAAATAATCAAAAAGGGCAATTTGGTCAATTGACTTTTACTTTTTAGTGTTGCAACTTGACAATTCATTTTCAACCCTTTAGGGTTTAACCCTTAAGGTTTAACCCTAAGTTTCTAATTTCTCATTTCTAGGATTGTGTAATTAGGGCAAAAATGGAAATCTTAGTTTCTAAAAATGTGAATTAGGGTTCCCTAATTAAATTAGGTTTCTAATCACTTTAGACTTATAAATTAGGCTTTATATATAATACTAATTACCATTAAGCTTGCTAAATTAATAATTAGGGTTTATAACTTAGCAATAGGGTTTTAATTTAGTAATTAGGGTTTCTAAATATTAATTAGGGTTTACCTAATTAACATTAAACATAATAATGGTCATTAATTACATAACACATAACTTAACAAAAATCTTATATAATAATTGACTTACATACTATAGTTTATCAATAATGCTTTAGGGTTTTTTGTCTTTTTTACTATAACTGTTCCACACAATTAACATTACACACACATACATACATGTTTATATTATTGAAATATAAATAATATTATATTATTATTCTCATTCCTTATTCAAAATCCAGACTTAGGGTTTTGAATTCATATATCAAACATAACCTTCATATATACCATTATTAATTAAGTTAAAATAATTAACTTAACTAATATAATAAAATACATATCATAATAATCATAATAATCATATCATATATACAATAATCATATTTTCATGGAAAATAAATAATAAATATTTATTACAAAATTTTTATTACAAAATTAATTTATTATAAGAATATAATCTATAATGATCAATAATTTTAAAAAGAATTTAATTATAATTATTCATCTAATAAATAATTTTATTTATCATATATATATACATATACTTTACTTTGCACATATTCCCACATATTTATATATATATATATAATATAATTATTCATAAAATTTCTTATTGAAAATATTGGGTTAGTGGCTTTGGAGAAAAATGGCACATGAGATCTTGTGATACCTTCCTCAAATGCATTCGTTGTAAGTGGTTCTATACTTTGAAAGTGAATCTTGATGGCTCTTTAACTCGCCTCAAAGCACGCTTGGTTGCCAAAGGATATGCTCAGGTTCATGGAATTGACTATTTTGAAACTTTTTCTCTAGTTGTTGAAATGTCATCTATTAAATTGGTCATTTCTATATATGGCAGACTCTTATCGTTAGCCTTTACATCAACTTGATGTGAAAAATGTCTTTTTACACGGTGATCTCAGTGAAGTGGTTTATATGTGTTGGGTTTGTATATAGCGTGATCATGTAATCAAATTACATAAAAATGCAGAAGCGGGATAAAATAGAAATTTAAAATTTTCATACAAACCTATCACCATGATCATGCTTTGTGTTATACTATCAATTAATAAAAGAAGATGGAGATCAGATTCATACCCTTGTAGAATCGTGTTTACTCAGGTATGAGTTCACCTCTAAATCCTTCGTGCTCTCCTCGAATTCACCGGGTTGGATTCTTTTTTTAAATCAATGTTAGCCACCCAAGTGTTTGGCCTCTAGAGGTGATCCACCAAGGAAGAACAAATATTCAAGAAGATGGGTGTTTGGCAAAACCCTAATTTTCTATCTCTATAGAAAATATGTATGCTCCTAACTCTTGGAATTGTTAGTGTGTAGTGTAACCTTAATCCATAATAAGACTTTCTTATTTATAGATGTAGGCAAGCCTACTAAACTATTTAGGAATAAGGTTTTGTTTAATTAATTAAATTTCTTTAATTAATTGTATTCTTAATCCTATTAGGAATTATGAGAGTACCTTATTAATTAATTCCTAAACTCCTTTAGAATTAAACTAATAATAATAATATTAATAATAATAATACTCCTCTTATTAATTTATATTTAATATTTCCAATATATTAAATAATAAATATTAAGATATTTAATTTATTCTATCGCCATAGATTAAATTAAATACACTCAACTTATTATTACGATTATGCCATTTACTTCTTAAATAAATATTTTTCTTTTTGCGATGTTCTCCATATTAAACTGGTTGTGAATAAATCAATTGAAGAACTATTTTAATCTTATTTAAATAAATAAATTAAACTATTAATTTATTTAAATAACATTTATTTAATAATAAGGATAAATTTCCTTAGCGATCAACGACTTTTCAGATAATATAGATTTCAACATTAATCATAAAAGAACCTTTGAGTAAATAATTACCGTACAATTCAATCCTTCCACCATACAATGTCCCAATTAAATATAAGACATGGAATTACTATCAAGTCTTATTTTATTTAATTATATGTATTTCGATTCTCAAATGTCCAACTCTAAATAATGCAAATTAGAAACTACTTTCTAATTTCATTCCACCTTGGCCAAGGATTTCTTAGTTGTCATTTATCGAATCACATAGGACATTCTCTCCTTTTACTATAAGTGGTAGATTTTTTTATTGATTATTCAGAATCTCCATGCACAACTTATTATATCCAATCATACCCTTTGATATACTCTAAGGGTCTGGGACATGTCAAAGCATAACTCATCATACACAAGATACTATGATGATCTCAAGTTTAAGGATCACTTGTACTACTATCACTACTGAATTCTTATTAATGCGCTAAGTAAAACTCCATTAAAGATTCCTTAATGAAAGCCACGCTCAAAGTGAACTTATTCTCCAATAAGCACCTAAATACTTTAGTGTCTCCACATAAATGATCATGAGATCAATCGTCCTCATCCAATGAGCAAACAACATATTTACCAATATATCCGAATTCACTAATCCCCTTTTTAGTCATCCAACAATTGGGAACAATTTTTAGTTTTAAGCTATCTAAAAATTTAGATCTCAATAGCATGATCACATCATGAGTCTAAAAGTATTGCTTAAGACTATGAGTTTATCACATATTATAAAAACAACACCATGTAGATAAGTAAATGCCATTAAATTTCTTTTATTAATAAATGAATAAGATTGTTATAAAGTATATGTTTTATCATCTAACATGATTAGCTTGTATGCATACTACTTTCAATATGAAGCAACCAACTAGCTTTATTACTCACGGAAAGCCTAGGCTAGTTTACAAGATAAAAAATTCTCTATATGGTCTCAAACGATCACCTCGGGCGTAGTTCGGTAAATTTTCAGAGGTTGTACTTAAGTTTGACTTACTACAGTGCACTAATGATCATTCTATGTTTCATCGTGAAAGTCGTGCTTGGATAATTTTATTGCTTATCTATATTAATGACATTGTAATCATAGGAGATGATACACAAGGCATCAATGATCTCAAGTCTTTCTTAATGTAGAAGTTTGAGACAATGGATTTAGGTCTCTTAATATATTTTTTGGGCATTGAGATTGTTCAATCCAACAACGGCATTTTTCTCTCCCAAAGGAATATGTCTTAGACCTACTTGAGGAAATTGTCTTATTTGGCTCCCGTCCAGTTGACACACCTATGGATTCCAGTTAAAAAATAACAACCACATGGGGAGAACTATTTGAAAATCAGAAAAGGTATCAAAGATTTGTGGGAAAGCTTAATTATATTATTGTCATTCGTTTGAATATTGCATTTTCAGTCAGCTTTTATCTATTCCTCGGACCTCCCACTAGGATGCAATGGTGCGTATTTTAAAGTATCTCAATGATGCACCTGGGAGAGTTAGTCTGTCGAGATCATGGCCAATTGCATATTTACTATTTTTCTAATGCGGATTAGGCAGGGGGTTATCCGATAAACACTCCGTCATTGGTTATTGTGTTTTCTTTGGAGGAAATCTTGTGTCATGGAAAAGTAGGAAATCTCGTTACTCAATATTTTTAGCATTTCTATCAATTTTTTGTCTCTTATAATTATACATATCACTTCTAACTTTAATTTTTTTATTAGTGCTTACACTATATATATTTGATTTAAATATTTATATTTATATATATCCACATACTTTGTACAATTATATATTTATTAATTATAATTTTAAATTATATAATTACATTATATTAGTAATAATTAAGTCTGTAAAATATATTATTCATAAATACATATTAAATATATAAAATTAAGCAGTATCGTATCTAAACTCAATAAAATTAAATACGAGCATGCAAAACCCGACTCAAAATAAGAAAATAAAATTTTCACTTTTTTGTGATAATAATAATAATAATAATAATAATAATAATAATAATAATAATAATAATAATAGTATCACATAAAATTATCATATATTGTTTACATATTGTATAGATAGAACCCATATATTTGTTATCTATATAATAAAACATCTATATAATAAAACAGAACCTATTTTGAATCTTTCATTTGACAAAGCACACAGACGGTTCAAATTAATTCTAACTTAATCTAAAGGCTCATATTTCTTTTCGCCCAAATCAAATTCACCTCTACACCCTACCCTCTCTCATTTTCACACACAAAATCTTTTGCTCTCCTCTCTTCCTCACACACAAACAAATAATAATAATAATAATACTAATAATAATTATAATTATAATAATAGTAATAGTAATAATAATAATAATAATAATAATAATAATAATAATAATTGTAAGACCCTCAAATTTTTAAATAAAAAGGAATTTCTTTATTTATTATTTTGAAATAGTAAGGGTTGATTTGATTAATGTGGATAGTTAAGGGTTAAATACGCAAATATTTCAAAATAAGCAAGTGGTTATAAAATATTCATTATCATTGGGAATATTCGTTTGGTGTGGAATATTCAGATGGCTTGGGAATATTCGTAATGCTGCACAAATAATGTGTGTAGCCCCATAACTGAAAAGCGATTGGATGAAGAAAACGACAAATATAAGTTGTTTTTAAATAACTACAGAGTTGTTGTACGCCAATTATCATCGTTGGAATACCCTTATGGTTAAAATACACTAATACGCCGTTGTTGAAAGGTTGCACACCAGATTGCACCAATTATTGATTCTTACGTAGAAGGCACTACTCAATAATGATTATGTAATTATCGCTCAAAGATTTTATTGAGTTAATAATTGTTTGCGTTGATATTTTATATTCTTCGTTGTTCAATAATCACATTATACAAAGATTTTTCATTATCAAGCAATAATTCATATTATCCGAATAATATTATTAGATAACATTATCGACAATGTCTAGAAAGTTCTGCCTAGGAGAGGTTTGGTCACCCTAATCGCAGCGCCAAGAAGAAGAAATTCTTATTGGAAAGCCCCTCTTCCTGAACCTACCTTCGGTTGTCAATATTGTGATTCTCGTAATATTATTTGTGAATAATTAATTATTGATTTATATGATGAGGAAAATATTGATTTTATGTGGATATAGATGGAGAAAATTTTAAAATGACAATTGTTGAAAATTAATATTTTATCTTTTTCTCGATAAAATAATTCATTTAAATATATTATTTTAATAATATATTAACGGTGATATTTTTACAACGAATGTGGGATATATGAGTATACGAGGAGGAAGAGTATTTTGTTGCAATAAATGTTTAAAACATGTTAAACATGCTCATGCGGACCCCATTTATCGACCGAAATTTGATTATAAATGTAAAAATCGCCCGCTTGTGGATTTTGATCAATTTCTATTTGGAATTTGAAAAACTTTCTTCTGCAAAGTTGTAGAGAATTGAAATTCTATAAAAACTCGCGAGATTCGAATTTTCTGATGAAATATTATTTATTATGAATTATTGAAGTTCAAGTTCAAATAATTGATTTTTGGGAGTTTAAATTATTTTTGTTAAGAAAAACGTTTTTGTATTTTTTTTGGACATCATTAACATGTGTGGCTGGTGTTTTGACCAAAAGGTGGGCTAAGGAAAATTTGTATAATTATATTAATATTATATTAAATTTTCGCTTTTTGGTGTTCTAAGCAATTTCTATAAATAGGGTGCTTAGGTTAGAATTGAAAATCACACCGTAAACCCAAGTTTTCTCTATTTCTCTCGATATTTTGAGCGATTCTTGTGAGTATTTTGAGTATACTTTGAGTATTGATATACTGCAAGTTCATTCAAATTGCCATTATTCCAAATGTAAATCGCTTCTTTTGAGGTAAGGGATATTATTTTTTTTCAGAATGATATTATTTCTTCAATATCATTATCTTTGAAATGTTGATCCTGAAGTTTTATCAAATTTGGAACTTTTTTCATGCTGGGGTTACTTATTCATGGGTTACTATTCATGAGTTACTATTCACGAGTTACTATTCATGAGTTACTATTCACGAGTTACTATTCACGAGTACTATTCATTAAGCGTGAAGATATTTTTGTGAAATTTCTATCTTTTGGTGTCGAGTTACTATTCACGTGATACTAAGACTATTCACGATATCTTGACTATTCACGATATCAAGATTATTCAATCGGAAAAATAAAATTTCTTCTTTTCGTCTCAAAACATCTATTCCGGATACTAACTCGATCAGATCCATGTTTTGATCATTCTTGAATTTTACACCACTACGATTATTTTGAGGTATTTTGGACGTGGATAAAACCAAGTACGAATCCTTAATCCTTGATCCTTGTCATTTTGTTTCTTTGGACCGATTCGCTTTAAAAAAAAAATATTTTTCATCATCCTCGGTCTTAAATGATGATATTATGGAATATCTTTACCAGAATAGATGCAGATGAATGATTTTTAAGAATATCTTTGCCCAGAAGGCAAAGATGAATGATTTCGAAGAATATCTTTGGCCCAGTAGTAAAAAGATGAATATTTGATTCTAGATGTATATCGATTGATGTCACGAGGGGATAAAAGATAGACGATTAACTTTTAAATTCATACATAGAAGATAGTAGTTTGCATTCTCTACTTAACTCTTCTAATGAATTATTATTTCATTGTAATATTGATTTAAAATTTGTTGTCTATCAGATTCTATTATATTTTTCCTCGTTGAAGACTAACGATAATTTGTCAGATATTATCTTAGTCATAATATTCTTTATCTTGGCTAATTGAAATTTCACCCTTTTCCTTTTTGTTCCATTTTTCTCGTGGAGGCGAGAATATAGACGATAGTCTGGTATGGAATGAAGGTTTTAGAAAGGATTGTTTAGTAGTCCTCACCATTTTTGTAAATTATTGTATCAATAAATGTGATGAGGATTTATTTGAAATATAGATATTGCCTGTAAGATAATATTTGTATTCAAACTCACGCTTTTATTGTTGTAATAATAAAGTTGTAGTATTGTTTCATGTAATAAGTAATAAATAATGTATACCTATTTTTTCGGGCGTATAATAATAATAATCTATATAATAAAGATTCAGATTCATTTTAATTGAATTGTAGTAAAAAAGCACAAATCTGCTTTTAGATTCATTCTAATTTTAATTCAAAATAATAATAATTATGATATAATAATAATTATTATAATAATAATTATTATAATTATAATACTACTAGTAACAACAACAACAACAACAACAACAACAATAATAACTATTATTATAATAATAATAAGTACAATAATAATAATAATAATAATAATAATAACAAAATAATAATAATAATAACTATTATTATTATAATAATAAGAACAATAATAATAATAATAATAATAATAATAACAACAACAAAAATAATTATAATTATAATTATAATAATAATAATAATAATAATTATAATTATAATAAAATAATAATAATAATAATAATAATAATAATAATAATAATAATAATAATAATAATAATAGTAATAAATAATAATAATTATAATTATAATATTAATAATAATTATTATAATAATAATAGTAATAGTAATAATAATAATAGTAATAATAATAATAATAATAATAATAATAATAATAATAATAATAATAATAATAATAATAATAATAATAATAATAATAATAATAATAATAATAATAATAATAATTATTGTGGTGGTGTAGTGAATTATAATAATTATTATTGATGATTATATGTTTTATGGATAAATTTATATTAAATTATGATAATTATTATGTCTGATCAGTAATTGTAAGTTATTTTAAATTAAAAAAATATTTAAGTAATATAGTATTTTTTTAATTTTAATTTATTTTTTCGTTAACCTTCAGGCACGGCTAATTTAAATAGCCGGCATAGTGCCCACCGGATACAGTATATTTACGATATTTGATATTTAATGCGACAGTAACATTATTATTATTTCTGTCCCTCACAATTTTCAGCTCACTCCGTAACATAGCCTCCATCGTAAACCCTAGCTCTTCCTCAACACCTGAAATCGGAAAGGTGACTATACATCTATTCTTCAATTTTGCACTCTTTCTACTTTTGATTATGTGTTATAGGGTTTTCAATCATCAAATATTTAGCAGATTGTATGTTAGTGTAGCTAAATTATTTCAAAATTAGACGGACGATTTGGTTTTTGACTTTTGAATCAGGGATTTTTAATCTACGTTTGTTATTGAAGTTTACATTTTTAGCTTGATTTATTATATGTTTTACATGTTCAATTAATTGATTTAGCTGCTTCTTTCGTGCAGTTCGTTGTGATTTTTGATTTGTTAGACTTATCTTGTACGAGAAAATGGCATCCCGATTTTGGACCCAGGTTTGTGTGAGATTTGATACCCAGTTTAGCTGTTGATTCCAAGATCAATTATCAAACTACCCTCCTGCTTCTAGTGCTCAATTTTTGTTTTTATTTATATTTTTTTGAATGTGATTTATGTTTAATTTTCTAATGAATCAATGACAGGGTGATAGTGAATCCGAGGAGGAGGAGGAGAGTGATTATGAGCAGGATGATAATACTGCCGGAGTGGGTGAGTCAACCGCGGGTAGCAGATATCTCCAGGATAATGCAAGCGACAGTGATGATTCGGATGGGCAGAAGCGCGTGGTTAAATCTGCCAAGGACAAGCGCTTTGAGGAGATGGCGTCAACTGTTGATCAGATGAAGAACGGAATGAAGATTAATGATTGGGTCAGTCTGCAAGAGAGCTATGATAAGATTAATAAGCAGCTTGAGAAGGTCATGAGGGTCACAGAATCAGAGAAGGTTCCCAATCTTTACATTAAGGCTCTTGTTATGTTGGAGGACTTCTTGAATCAGGCCATGGCGAATAAGGAGGCCAAGAAGAAAATGAGTAGCAGTAATGCTAAGGCCTTGAATTCAATGAAACAGAAACTGAAGAAAAACAACAGGCAGTATGAGGAGTTAATTAATAAGTGCAGGGAGAATCCCGAGAGTGAGGAGGAAGCTGATGCAGATGAGGAGACGGATGAGGATGAGGACGAGGATTTGGAGTTTGAGGAGGACCCATCAAAGATTGCAGTTGGAGCAGATTCAGGAGAGGATGATGAGGACGAAGAAGATGAAGATGCAGCTGATACTGGTAGTGGTTGGGAGAAGAAAATGAGCAAGAAAGATAAGCTTATGGACAAGCAATTCAAGGATCCAAGTCAGATCACGTGGGATACAGTGAATAAAAAGTTCAAAGAGATTGTTGCTGCACGTGGCAAGAAGGGGACAGGAAGAATTGAGCTTATCGAACAGCTTACGTTCTTGACCAGGGTGGCTAAGACTCCTGCTCAAAAGCTTGAGATTCTTTTCAGTGTTGTCTCTGCGCAATTTGATGTTAATCCAAGTCTCAGTGGACACATGCCCATAAATGTGTGGAAGAAATGTGTGCAGAATATGCTTGTTATACTTGACATTCTTGCCCAGTATCCAGACATTCTTGTTGATGACACAGTAGAGCCAGATGAGAACGAAACCCAGAAAGGACCAGACTTTAAGGGGACAATCCGGATTTGGGGAAACTTGGCAGCATACCTTGAAAAAATAGATGTTGAGTTCTTCAAGAGCTTGCAGATCATTGATCCTCACACTCGTGAATATGTTGAAAGGCTCAGAGATGAACCCATGTTTTTTGTTCTTGCTCAAAATGTACAGGAATATTTAGAACGGGTTGGGGATTATAAGGCTGCAGCAAAGGTAGCCTTAAGAAGGGTTGAACTCGTTTATTATAAACCACAGGAAGTATATGGTGCTATGAAGAAATTGGCTGAGCAAACTGAATACGGAGAGAATGCAGTATCTGGTTTGGAATCCAAAATTGCTGAGGAAACTAGGGGCCCAACTGCATTTATTGTAACTCCAGAGCTTGTGCCTCGGAAACCCACATTTCCGGAGAGTAGTAGGACACTGATGGATATTCTAGTATCCCTCATATACAAGTATGGTGATGAGCGAACTAAGGCCCGTGCAATGCTTTGTGACATTTATCATCATGCTATAATGGACGAATTCTCAACCTCCCGTGACTTGTTGCTAATGAGTCACTTACAGGATAGTATACAGCACATGGACATCTCAACCCAAATCCTTTTTAACAGGGCAATGGCACAGCTTGGCCTATGCGCATTTAGGGTGGGACTTATTTCTGAAGGGCACGGTTGCCTATCTGAACTATATTCAGGTGGGAGGGTGAAAGAGTTACTGGCACAGGGTGTCTCTCAAAGCCGGTATCATGAGAAGACTCCAGAACAGGTACTATTTTGGTGCAAACTTATGCACATAATACTTTGAACTTTCATCCTTTCCAGCTGTCTTCTCCTGTTGTTATGTTAGTTTGCTGTTACATTTCTCAAATGAAATTATGCCCAACTCCGGCTTAATAATTTTTTTATTAATAATGTGATAGCTGGGAGTATGTCAGGATGTCTCTTCTTAGCGGGAGTCATAAGGCAACATTATAGTTTTTGAGAGTCGGATGATTATATTTTTTGAAGATATCTATTAATGGATGTATGAATTTTCTGTGGTCATTATCATAGTTGTTGTTCTCATCTTCTTCTGTTTCCCTTTTTGTGGATGAATATGTTCTTCGGGAATGTTTGTGTTTACTGATATTCTGTTTGAAGAAGCTTCTAGCCATTGCGAATAAATGAAAATGTACGAATGCTTACTACAGTAAGTTGAGGGAAGCTATAATGACTGTTAGCAGGTGCATTTAGTGAGATATTCAAGGCATATGAACCTCAAAACATTTTACTGATGGTAAGTATCCTGTATATTTCTCAAGAAATAGACTGACACTAATATTAATCCAAAAATGTAAATGGGCATATGGTTGGAATAGAGCTTGTCAATAAGTCCTGTTCTTTAATTAGTTTTATGACAATTAATTAGCTTTACTAGTTGGTCTATAGGAGTAAAGGCATGAATTATGGCATATAATGAGTCTAATTTATGTTGCATGCAATGAGTTAAATGTTTTTTTGCATCTTTCTTTGTCCTAAAAATCCCAAATAAAGTGGACAGCTAGCACTCTTTTTGTGATATTTGATCTCATTATTTTGTACCTAAACAAGTGTGTTATGTCATCTTTCCTGATAGTAATAGATGCAAAGATCCTTGTTTTAATTTGTGAACTGCAATTCTTTCAGAGGGCACAACTCTACAAGTTATCCTTTCACTTAGTCACATTATCTCTAAACTTCCTATTGGCAGCCTGACTTGACCTAATAATAATTTTAACAATACTGAATGGAAAGACCTTAAATCTTGGGTTTTAGATACGGACATGGTTCGAAATTGCGTTCAAGGCGCACCTCATGGCGAGGCTTATGCGATGTAGGGAAAATAAGAAGCTCGCGCCTCATTTGGCTGAGGCTTACGCCTTAGTGCGTTACGCCTTAAGGTGTAATGAAGCTTACGCTTTAATTTGATTTTAAAAAAACCCTAAGTCTGCTCGTACCATCACTTAGCCGATCGACAGTTGCGACTTTACTTCTTCACTTCTCTTCTTGTTTGATAGCTCGAGACTCGATCGACAGCCGATAGGCAGTTCTCACGTGAGTTACGTCTTCTTCTTGAACAATATCTTTAGTTTCTCTCTCTTTTTTTTAGTCACTTCACACTTGCAATTTTTAATGATCTGCAACATCTTTTTTTTATTAAAATTATATATATAATAATATAACAATCATATGTATATATATACAGTAATAACATTACAATTAATTAAATTTCAATTAATAGTATATGTATGTATAACAGTATGTATATGTATATATGTATTAATTAAATTTCAGTGATCTTAGGCAATTTTATTATGGGAAAATTTCAGTGTCATGTAATAAGTATTAACAATATATTTTATTTTATTACAGTGAATAGTTTATTATGGGTAAGAAAGATCCAGCTTGGAAATATAGCACCGAAACTCCTGGAGTTAATAAATCTCATTTATATGTGGAATGCAATTTTTATAAGAAAATTTGTAAAGGAGAGACTTTTAGGTCTTCAAATCGAGGCTTCCGCCTCGCTCCATCTCGAAGCTTATGCCTCGTCTCGTCCGGAGAAAAACGATTCGTACCGCTTTTAGCTTTTTCGAACATTGGATACGGGAAATGATATTGGGAGTATTTTAACCCGTTCTACCTTAGTGAATATTTTCAGGTGTCGGTGCTGCAATGTCACAGAACATCACATCACCTTCAAAGGCATCTTCACACCCCAAATTATCTAAAGATTAATTATTGTTGCTTGTAAAGTTGCAATACTGAAAACAAGTTGATGCTTTAAGAAATTGGGAAATTTATTGATACAAAATGGTAACTGTGTGAAGAAGCCTAGATGTAAGAAATAGCTGAAGTTGTTGAATTTGTTGTTTAGTGAGGATGTATTTATTTTTTACGAAGGTTAAATAGATATTTGTGTACCTCATGCTTTTGTGGTTGAACATAAATATAGTGGATGCATTGATTCTCTTTCTCTTGAAGAGTTTCTATACATGTTTTTGAAATGACGTGCATTGTTTTTTTGGTTATTTGTTTTATTCTTCTTTTGATTAATAGAACACATGTACATGGGCTGAGTTGGTTTTTGATTTGCTGTGTTGTCTTCTTTTTACTGTATACTCGGTGTTTTCATGGGTTACACCCCAATTTTGGAGCTTCAAGTGAAAGTTTGATCAGTCAAAGAAATGTTGGGTATTGCATGAGAAGAGTGCATTGCAGAATGGTCAAATGTTGCGGAAAATCAATTATATCTTAGCGAACCAATAAGTTTTTGTCTATTAGTCCAACATAACTCTTCAGTTTTACCAATGTTTCAAAATCAGACTCGGACCTACCGGTTGACCGGTTAAACATGGGAACTGGTTGGTAAAACGAGCAATTAAGCCCATTGAACTGGAGCTCTTCAAAAACCACTAAATATTGGTGACTCGACGGACTGGTCTAACCGACGAACCTTGTCGAGTCACAGTTTCCTTTTGTTCGTAGCTCTCCACCATCTCCGTCTCTCTCAAGTCTCACATGCGATGTTCACCAGTCCTAACTGAATATGTGGATGAATATGTTCTTCAGGAATGTTTGTGTTACTGATATTCTGTTTGAACAAGCTTCTAGCCATTGCGAATAAATGAAAATGTACGAATGCTTACTACAGTAAGTTGAGGGAAGCTATAATGACTGTTAGCAGGTGCATTTAGTGAGATATTCAAGGCATATGAACCTCAAAACATTTTACTGATGGTAAGTATCCTGTATATTTCTCAAGAAATAGACCGAAACTAATATTAATCCAAAAATGTAAATGGGCGTATGGTTGGAATAGAGCTTGTCAATATGTCTTGTTCTTTAATTAGTTTTATGACAATTAATTAGCTTTACTAGTTGGTCTATAGGAGTAAAGGCATGAATTATGGCATATAACGAGTCTAATTTATGTTGCATGCAATGAGTTAAATATTTTTTTGCATCTTTCTTTGTCCTAAAAGTCCCAAACAAAGTGGACAGCTGGCGCTCTTTTTGTGATATTTGATCTCATTATTTTGTACCTAAACAAGTGTGTTATGTCATCTTTCCTGATAGTAATAGATGCAAAGATCCTTGTTTTAATTTGTGAACTGGAATTCTTTCAGAGGGCACACCTCTACAAGATAACCTTCACATAGTCACATTATCTCTAAACTTCCTATTGCCAGTCTAACTTGACCTAATAATAATTTTAACAATGCTGAATGGAAAGACCTTAAATCTCGGGTTTGCTCTCTCACTCTCACTCTCCACCATCTCCGTCTCTCTCAAGTCTCACATGCGATGTTCACCAGTCCTAACCAATTAAAGCTTTTCCTTTGCATTGCTTACATGGAAGATAGATTACAACAAAGGGTAGCTACCTAAGAACATAGATGAGGGATACATTTAACTACAACATTTTTCATAGAATTCTAATCGAGTAAAAGCGTATTGCAACACGAAAATTTTGATGAAAGAAGCAAATTTAGATTCATAGATAGAACGTAAATCAGAGAGAAGTAAATGAGGGGGGAAGAAAGAAATGGTATATATGTAATTAGCTTTAAGTGGTTTCGAAATTTGTGGAGCCTGTGGTTTTGGGTGTGAGAATTTATGTGGTATCATGAGATAGAGAGAGAGAGAGTCAAATGAGTCTGAGAGAGAGAGTCAATGAGTCTACCATATTTTCTTTGGCAACAGATGGAAAATAGCTTAGTCCAGTGAATCTTTACATTTGACAGCGTCTTTTCTAATATACTGTTTGAATTTTATCAATTTTGTAATAGACATTTTCATGTTATGTTTCTTAATCTCCTAAAATATTACTTTATGTTTCAACACCTTGCAAGCATTATTGTACAGGACATAATATTGAGATGCGTGAATATGAACTATTGCATAAAATATTGTTTATTTCTAAATTGTAGACTAGTATAAATTATTTTATTTTATTTTTGCATATGTAATATATATTACATTAAATTTATAATAATTATTAATGTCTTTAAATATTTATTACGTAATGTTGATGTCAGGGGATTCAATAACAGTTCGACCATGGGTTGAACCAGTGACCCATCCCGATTACTTTTCCGGTTCGATGTCCGGTCCAAGTTTGAAAACATTGGTTTTTACCCAATATTATGACACTTAATTGTTATAGCAGTAGGTTAAATTGGAAGAGTTTACCTTGGAAGTTAAAGTACCAGTAGTTTAGTAACTAGCTGCAGTGCTTTGTTTGTTTCAACGAAAAATATGAAGAACTCCAACCATGAAGTCATGAACACACTGAGTATACAGTGAAAGAAGACAGCACAGCTTATAGAAAATACTCTAATCTACCGACACTTTCTACTTTTAGCCGATAGACTTTGCTATTTCGACCAGACATTCTCTAGGTGTAATGAGAAAGTGTAATGGGAGATAATTTCAAAACTGATAAAGTGGACTATTTTTTTTTCTGGTTAAAAGAAAAGAAAAAAGAGTACAAGTTGCACATCACATATCATTGGTGTAGTGTTATTCTTTTGAGGACCTTTATACTCTGTAGCTACTCATCAATGAAAAGGTTTTTGATAGTTTGAGAAACTCAAATCTTTTTCTGTTTGCATTCTACCCAGCAAATTAGCATGCTTTGTCAGTCCTGGTGCACGTGTATATCAATAGTTGACAATGCTGGAGTGCTTATCTATCAAGTCCGTGGTGGGTTCAGGGCCGTCTCTTTGAATCATTTTTTCTGACATATACCATGTGTTTCAGTAGAAGTATAACCAGTTGTATTTCTGCAGATGTTATATTCTTCCATATTGTCCTCAGTTGATTATTTCTAGTCAATTCTAGCTTTTAATATATTTGTCATTAATTTTCTGTCAGGAACGAATGGAGAGGAGGCGTCAAATGCCTTACCACATGCACATAAATCTTGAGCTTCTGGAGGCTGTACATTTGATATGTGCCATGTTGCTGGAGGTACCCAATATGGCAGCCAATAGTCACGATGCAAAGCGCAAATTCATTAGTAAGACGCTTCGACGGTTGCTTGAGGTGAATGATAGGCAAACATTCACTGGTCCCCCTGAAAATGTTAGGGACCATGTATTGGCAGCCACCAGGGCTCTTAGCAAAGGTGACTTTCAGAAGGCCTTCGATGTTGTCAAGTCCCTTGATGTCTGGAGGCTGCTCAGAGACCGAGAGAATGTTCTTGAGATGCTGAAGGCCAAGATAAAAGAAGAGGCTCTGAGGACCTACCTTTTCACCTATTCGGCGTCAT
The DNA here is from genome assembly GCA_020205615.1 of Panax quinquefolius. NCBI lineage: Eukaryota > Viridiplantae > Streptophyta > Magnoliopsida > Apiales > Araliaceae > Panax > Panax quinquefolius. Next base: position 123,598,401 of record CM035155.1, on the reverse strand, counting down.
ATGATTCTATGAGCTTGGACAACCTTGCCAGTATGTTTGATCTTTCAGATGCCCAGACACACAGCATTGTGAGCAAAATGATGATCACCGAGGAGCTCCATGCAAGTTTGGACCAACCATCCCGGTGCATCGTATTTCATGATGTTGAGCACACAAGGTTGCAGGCTCTGGCATTCGACTTGACGGAGAAGCTATCAGTTCTTGCAGAAAGCAACGAGAGAGCAGTAGAGGCAAGGATAGGTGGAGGTGGACTTGACCCCCTGCCTATGAGGCGCAGGGATGGCCAGGACTACACTGCCGCTGCTGCTTCTGCTGGCGGAGGCAAGTGGCAAGACAACCAGACTTTCTCACAGGGAAGACAAGGCAATACTGGTGGGCGATCAGGATACGGTGGCGGGAGACCTTTTGTTCCTGGCCAGAATTCCGGAGGCGGCTACTCAAGGGATCGGGCTGGTCAGTCACGAGGAGCAGGAGGGTATTCTTCAGGTTACCAGAGCACTCGATATCAAGATGCTGCTTATGGAGGGCCAGGTAGAAGTTATCAGAATAGTTCAGCAAGGGGAGGCCAGATGGATGGTTCAACCCGAATGGTCAATCTTAATAGAGGGGTTCGGATTTAGTAAACGAGAGCCAAGGAGAAGAGAAACACGACCATTTTGAGCGCTTCCTGAATCAGAAAACTATTTATCAACATTAGTATTTATTTTTTGTATGTTGGATATCTGTTATGAGATTTTGATTGCTGTGAACGACATTGCTTGCGACATTTCTGTTTTTGCGACGTAATAATCTTATGCTGTTGGACCATCTTTATTTTGAAATTTTGGCCGCGTAATCTTATCGTAGGTGATTCCTTCAATGTTATGTTATATTTGGAGTTGACTGCATATTTTTTTGCTGCATTTGACCAAGTTGAAAGATCCAGAACATGAGTATTTTTATGTCTACTGTGCTGAAGAAATAAATGACGAGTATGGAACAACTTATATAGAATCTATCATAATTTCTGAAGAAATCTATTTCCTTTGCCTTGGGAGACGACAGAAAAGAAAAAGAAAATTATTTGATCTTATTTTAGGACAGTCGATCACAATAGATGTATTTAACAAGAGATGTATTAAACTAATGTAATTGTGCGCCTTCTTTTGAGGATATATGAGACACTGGGGGTGTTTGATAAAAATTGAATGAATCTGAATCTAAATAAAAAAAGTTATTTGTTAACTGATTCGTTTGAAATAACTGAATAACAATATTTTCCATTTTAACCTTCTGGATTGTTTAAAAAATACTTTTGACACTTATTAAGATAAAAATTGACAACCAAAATTAATAATAATAAAAAACCTTTTTATATCATATTTTTACCAATACAAATCCATAAACAAGAAGGGTAATTAATTTAATTCAAAAACATACATATATTATATAATTATACAATATTAATACTTTGACCACTTTTAAAGGATACTACTTGCACAAAACTACTGCTCAAAAGCCGCACCACCAAAATTCATTTACACAAAATCTGATTGTGGAAAAGAAAAGAAATTCTTGCTTCGGATCGAAAACGGAAAAGAACTACTACTGTTCAAGACTTTTTCTACTACTGTTTCGGATCGGAACTATTTCAGTCAGTCTTTTTCTCTCTTACACAATTTCGTTTTTATGTTTTATATGGGTTTGTTTTTGATGGATGTATTTGTTTATTGACTATGATAATCGGATTAATGGTTTTGGTGGAGTTTTAATGGATTAGAATGTGTTCAAATTCTATACAGCTTTGAGGGGGTTGAGCTTAATCACAATATTGTTGGTTTTCTGAGTTGTGGGTTTGGGGGTAACATCCGTAAAAATCCATTCAGACGACTAGCTTATTTATTCAGTCGAAAAATTGTGGCTTATTCGGTCAAAAGAAATTGGACTATTCAGATCTTAAAAAATGATAATCAAATAGTCTGAATGACTGAATCGCACAGATTCAGTGCCATTCAACCTTATTCAGACCAAAACAAACATGCCTTTACTTTTTACTTTTTTTAACTTTATTTTTGTTGAGTTATGCTTATGTGATACTGAGAATAACCTCTTTTTTCTTTTCTTTTCTTTTAATAACAATAATGTTACTATCACATAAAAGTATCACATGCTGTTCACATACTGCATAGGTGACACCTATGTATTTGTTGTTGAGTTAAGTGGACAATGCCAACAACAAATCCACGGGTGTCACCACATGCAGTATGTGTGAGCAGTATGTGATATTTTATGTGACAGTAGCATTATTTTAATAATATTAATATCCTTCTCACATCAGATAGATATCTCTCCCCCCCACAATTTTCAGCTCACTCGTTACATAGCCTCTGTAACAATCGAGAAAATCGAATTATAATGTAAAATAATTTTATTTGAATATATAATGAATAAAATTATATTATATGTTATTTATAATTAGTAAGCATGATGAAGGTTATTTTATAACCTGAAAGAGGAATAAGATAGTAGTATTCTGGCTAAGTGCTAGAATTAAGGTGTTTGAATTTTCAAGACGAAAATAAAAGCTTTCCGAGAAATTCTCCGAAAAACATTATTCATCCATTTCTGCTCAGGAATTATTTTTGAACTTCCGGAAAATACGTAATGATAGAATGATAAGGAAGGATGGATTATCTAATAATAATTACAAATGCAGTTTTTCGCCCGCGTACTAAGTTCGAGAATGTTAAGAAAAGTGAAGATTTGAATAAATGATAGTCGTATAATAAGAAAGTTATTATACAAGGTAATGAATACGAGTATAATATAAAGTATTGTACAAGTATATACGAAAGATAACATAAGGTATATGATGAATGTTATACGAATTAGTATATAAGAAAAATACGAGGATTATACGTTAAAAGCTTAAACCATTATTAATGGACTAGTAGGATTTGAATATGAATTTGGTAAGCTCAAGTGAAATATGTTAAGGCCCAAAGATAATTTAATTCAAGCCCAAAGTTAGGCCCAAATTTAATTAAACCTAAGCCAAACCACGAGCAGGTGGATGAACCAAGAAGGTGGGATCATGGGATGAGAGAAGAATAGTTAGGAGTTTAGAGCCCTAGAGGCCAATTATTTGATATAATTGCTTAACGTTTTGATATTATATTTGATTGAATAAATGAATGATTTTATTATGGTTTTATTTCTTTGCGTTATATAATTGTTAACATAATAAAATTCCTTAGAATAGTGATACAAATTATATGGTTTCAAGTATGTGACTTGAACATGAGATTATATAATTACAATTAGTATCATTGTTCTTAAATGTCCCTAGTCGAGTATCATTGTTGATGGGACAACATTGATGCATTGAGACTAGTATGTGGATTGACTGATGACCAAATCTCATTGGTCATAAATATATGAGATATTAAGTCAATGCATAGGTACATGTTAGAGAACGATGTACTGGACAGACCCACCATGAGAATTCTATGTGGAGCATTATGCGAAGTGTTATTAGAAATTCTCATAGTGATAATGATGTAATGGTCCTCAGGCACGAAATCACTATATTACTACACGAGAATTTATGTACTTTGATATCATCAAATGTCACCTTTAATAGGTGGACTATAAAGGTGATTATTGGGTACATCATGAATCGTGTGAGGAATATGAGTGATCTAGATGGAATTTAACCCTCCTATATATTAGGGGTGATATCCATAGGCCTCTTGATTGAGTAGGACTATGAAATGCATGGCCATGCTCAAATAGTGATTTGTTTCATATAGTCTACTCATTGATCAAGAAAACTCAGATTAAATTATGAAGAGTATGACACATTCCATGACTCGAGTTTAATCTAGGATATTAAGGTTAAAAGGATTAAATTACATTGAAACATTGGTCACTAAAAGGTTGCATCGAATCATCGATCTTATTATTACTTGGGTAGCAGTGATGCATTACTAGATGCCACTCACTTTATTTATAATTTTATAATATGATTTTAAAATTATTGCCACGTAATAATAATAACCTATAGGGTCACACATATAGAACGTAATTTAAAATGGAATTAATTTAAATTTTAAGGATTTAAATATATTAATATGATTAATAGTATTTAAATCATTTAATTTAAATTAAAAGGATAATTTGTATATATGTATATTAATTAAGTAAGACTTAATTAAGATATATATATATATATATATATATATAATTTGGATTTTATAAAATTAGGTTTTGATTAATCCCCTTTTTAACTACTATATATATGATATAGTAGCCACTTAGGGTTATATCATAATATCATAACCCTAGCCACTCTTAGAGAGAGACTAGAGAGAAACAGTTCTAAAATCCATTCCTTTTGGTGGCTAGTACATGATTAGTTTCTTTGCAGATTATCTGACGATTCATGAGGCGTTCGTGTGGATACCGCAGAGGCGTGATTCGTTTGGATTGCGTTGGAGATTCGAGCGCATCAATTTCAGAAGCATTTTCATATTCGGTATAATTTCTAACCACTGAATTAATTATTTTGGCATGGATCCTGTTTAGGGTTTCGAAAATTACTTTTAATTGTTCTATTTCCGCTGTGCGTTTCTGTGTCGAAACCCTACAGGAGGTGGGATAATGGACCATTTTATCCTCAGTTTGTAATTCTAAATAGAGAGATTGGAGTTTCATTTGTTGGTTGTTTAATTTCACCAACATCTTAGAGCAATAATATTGAGAGATAAAAGAGAGCTTTTACAAGTGATCAAAGGGAAGAAAGAGTTAGTGATACCTCAAGAACGCTAAAAACATAAGAGGTAAAAACGTTAAACCATTTATCTTGCTTCTCTTTTCTAGTTTGATTTAGTAGAGAAGTGAAATTGGTGGTGTATGTATCATAAGGAGTAACAAGGATGGCTATTAGTGGACTTTAAACATTAATAATCATGTTACAAGTGGAATCATAATCAAAGAAGTAAGAACTAATGAAGAAAACATGAATATTCAACACATGTTGTTGATTAACAAGTTTAAAACCATTGTGTATATGATTAGATGATATATGCTTGGTTAGGATGATAGATATATGAATAATGGAATGAATCCATTTTGAACGGAGTAAAAATCTCAAGTAACAAAGTTATGGTGAAATTTATGAGATTAGACGATAATCGTCGAAATCGCAAAATTCTCGGAATGATAGTCAAAAGTCGTCATTTAACTCAGAAACCTTAGTTTTCGATGGCGTATTGTAGAAATTTGCATTTAAGAGTTGTGGACTCAAGAATGGTCAAATTTTGACTTAAAACGAAGAAACTTGCTATGAACATTCACGAACGTTTAACGACGCGTAATAGAAAATTTAAACAGTGAATTTAATGTTAACAGATTTGAAAACTTAAGTTATCCTAATGAAATCTTAGTGTGCAAGATATGTGAGATAACAACTTTTAAACGAACCAATTCGACTTATAACGATTAAGTTACGAGCCCGAAAAGGATTGGAAATGAAAAACTTAAAAAAATTTCAAAGGCCCGGCGCCGCAGCACCACCCAAGCCTATGAAAGTGGCGCTGTAGCGCCATAACCGAGAATCCCAGACACTGATGAGTCGCGTTGCAAGTATGACGTATAATGAATGAACTAGAAGGTAAGTTGATTGAAGGTGAATTAAACCTTAAAAGGCGAGAGAAGAAATAATATGAATAGAACAGAAAGGTAACTTGATTGAAGGTGAATTATGACCTTAATTAAACTTAAAGTAACATCTTAAAAGATGGTTAAAACCATTAGTTCAATGATTGAAAGTTAACGAAAGGTTACGGAAACGTAAATACAAAGTAAGTTTCATAAAACAAATAGTTAAACCAAGAAGAAGGAGAAGATAGGTTAATGACAATACTTGTTGATTGTTTATGACCTAACATGATATGCTATGTGACTATGTATGTAGAATCTATAACGACTCAAAAAGGAAAGTGAATTAACAGTAGAAGACGCTAAAGGCAAGTGTTCTAAACCCTTGCCTATATTCATTTTGGACAAGCTTTATGATCCATGTATCATGCACATGAATTGATGTAGTAAAGAAGTGGAAGCCATTTCCTTCGGCTAGACTAAACTTAGAATATTTGGTGGATTTCATTATAATCTATCAAAATATTATTGATATTGCTATCTAATGCCTATTGTTTTGGTATGGATTTCAAAGAAAGACCGAGTATGAACAAATAAATATTTTGTCGTAAAGCGACTGACACGTGAGGTTGCCAAAACTTGAACGTAGATACGTTCAATGTAGTAGTGTTGTACAACATAGAGTACTATAGGCTGATCACCTGGACGTGCTCGTAAGAAATGTCAAACTTATGGACTTAGTGCCGGGTTGTCCTTTTTTAAAGAAAGAATGAAATGCTCAAGGTCTTGGACCATAATCAAGATTTAACAGATGTTATTCATTGTTAAACATTTTAAAGAAAAGAGAAGTGCTATTTTGAATATCTATAGTACTTCATAACTATAGATTCATTTATAGAAGATATATATTCATATGATTCAGGCATATTGCTCAAATGAAATTGTTATACTTGTTGAGCTAGTTATGCTCACCCTTGCTTGAACCATATGAATGCAGCTAAGAATGAACGGGCCGAAGGATCCAGTAAGGATAAAGGAAAGGCTAAGGTGGACAAGTAGTTATCTTTGTAATAACATAGTATGAATTTTTTATTTATTTGATACTATGACGAAGAACATATATAATGGTTACAAAGAACCCGGGAAGGGAAATATTATTATGTAATATATAGAAGACATATTCACTCTTTTGAGGTATTTCAATTGAATGTATGTGTGAACAGTAGCACCATGTAGCACCATCTGTCGGGTTGGAAGATACCCGAATTTGGGGGCTTCACAGGTTGGTATCAAAGCTGTAGGTTATAAAAAACTTAAGGGGGGTGGGGAGGAAAGAACCTTAGGCCATAACCTTAAGAAGAAGAGATGAATTAAGGAAATTCATTACAAGAAGAATTAAAAGATGAAGTTAACCCTAAAAATGCATTAAATGTGATATGTGTTTATAATATTCTAATGTTGTGTACTAATCAAGATAATCTGTTTTGATTTTGGATGTCAGGAGATAACATGATGTATAGAGATATACATGTGGTTAGTGAAGAGTCCGTGAACCAGATAGAGATTTTACCGACACCCGTAGCCGAGGTGCCAGTGGTGGTGGTTGAGTTATAAGATTCTGAGAACTTAGGGTTTACATCCTTGTTCGATGGAATGTCTGAGGAGGAGGTTGAGGTAGTATCGTTTAAAACGGTAGTACCTACAGATGAGATGACTCTGGGGGAGTCAATGAAGGCATTGTTCATGACCGTGTTGGATAGGAATATCTAGTTAGGGAAGGAGATAAAGGAATTGAAGGAGGAGATCCATGACATCTTGGAGGATAAAAAAGACATGAAGACGTTTTGGGAGGTGGAACATGATGAGAAGGTTTTGGCAAAGGACAAGGTCCATGAGCTGAAACATGAGGTTTTTGAGCTTAGGGAGGAGCTAAAGGCCAAGAAACAGAAGATTGGTAAGATGTCCTATATTCATAGGAGTTCTTATGAGGATTATCAATGACAAGTTGCTGAGTATCCTGTGGAGGCAGGGCAGACTCAACATACGATTAGTAGAGATGTGGTAGCCAGTCTTTCCGATGTAGATTATGCAAATGCCACTAGGAAAATGTAATCTAGTTAGCAACTAGAGTAGGTTTAGATATGTAAATATTATGTATCTATGTAGTGATGTAAAACCCTCTTTTGTATAATCAAATGGTTGTCTTTTGTAAATCCCAATTTTTGGAAAGTAATTGCGGGAAGGTAATGTAATTAGCCAAGGCTATGTAATGATGAACGATGTAGTATTATACTACAAAGAAAGAAGCATATCAATATAAGCACTTTATTGAAAATGTTTTGTGATGACTTGAGTTATTGTTTAAAAATGAATAATGACTAATTAATAAGAAGAAAGTAATAATGAGCTGTTATTCATTTTAACAGAAAGATGTGTTGCCTCTTTTTTAGTTCTAACAAAAGAGCTCTAACTCATTCAAGTATATATGCATCAACAAGTAATACAGAGTAAGTCGAGTATCGATCCACGGAGAAAGTTGCTAAATTAAATTATTATGCATCAATTAAATCACTATTCTTATATGCTTAAACTAATAATTATGATTATGATTGAAAATTACTCTAAAATAAAATAACAACTAAAATAAGAATAATAACGAAATAAATCAAATTTGGAAATAATGGGATCCTAACTTCATTTAATAATTCATCTAATTACCACCATCATGCAAGAATTGTTCACATATCACAGGAAAGTAGCCAAGAGCACTAATGTAGACATAACCATTTTTCAATGTATTATGACCTACTCACATAGCATCCACATGCAATAGACACCACGTAATTATCAATATAACCAAAATCACTATATGTCTATGTGAAATTGCAACCATATTGAATTTAAGCACAAGCCCTTATTTAACTCATACGGTGAAATAATATATGTCTATCTGATTCACGAAATATGAAGCTACATAAAACAGCCCCATATACGCATGCTATCATGATTACAATCCATACTCGCATGTTATTTTTCAACTCCATACAAGTACCTAAATGAATGGTGATCAATCATTCATGCATGTAAACCAACCATGATAAAAATTCCGTATGATATGCAAAACACTCCAGCAGTCAAGCATGCAATTAAACTACATATTAAAATCCGTTAGAATCCCATAATGGAGTATGGTGCCTTCGATATTGGAGCAGTTCCAGGTGCCCAATCGATTATGAAATCTACCTCTCTATCTGGTGGAAGCCCTAGTAAATCGTCTGGAAATACGTCGACTAAGTCCCTCACAATTGGTATTTCTTCTACCTTCGGATTCTCTTTTCGACTGTCGACTATGTAAGCTAAGTATCCTACACAGCATTATCTTAACAACTTCCTGGCCTGCATCATCGTCAGACAACTCGCTTGTCTAGGCGACTTGCTACCATAAAACACAACCTTTGATGGAGTCATAAGGTTAATACGCTTCTTTGGCAATCAATTCTGACCCGTAATTGAATAACCAGTCCATTCCCAAAATAACGTCAAATTCCCCAAGTCGAATAGGGATAAGATCTACGTTCATGATATTACCCTTAATATCCACTCTACAGTTCTTAAACACGTACTTAACAGGAATTATCTCCCTATTCGCAATTTCTATATTCATGGGATATTCCAACTCATCCATAAGCAAATCTAAACTATTAGCAAAGTCTTCGGATATAAAGGAACAAGTAGCACCTGAATCAAATAAAACATAAGCATTAATTTCATTGATCGGAATGATACACGACACCACATCACGAGGGCCCGGATTGCATCTGCACCGTCATATTGAAAGTCAAGGCCATTCGGTCGGTTTATTCTTGATTGGTCCTAGGTGATGGTTAAGGCATTTCCATTGTTATTTCCCCGGTTTCCTCCTGATCCTGACCCTCCCGATCCCTTCTTGGGACAATCTCTTGCCAGATGGTCCTTTGAACCACAAGTAAAACAAGCACCCTTCTTTGGGTTTGGACAGTTTGGTGCTATGTGGCCTTCCTATCCACAATTGTAGCACACTCTTTTTCCTTTCATACAAACTCCCGGATGGGCTTTCCCAAGTCGGGCATTCTTCGATTCTTTTCTTACGAATACCTTGCTAATTCCCGATGATGAGTTTGTCGTTCCACCTTTTCTTACGATTGAAATTTCCACCTCATGCCACTTCCACCTTGACCTTGTTATTTCCTTCACCTTCACTCTTCTTCTTTTTGATCTTGATTGTACTTGGTCAGCGTGATCGCTTCCTCCTTGTTGAGGATGGCCCTTTCAAGACTCAAACCAAACATGTTTAGCTGAAACATTGATACCTTGTTGTACACCCAAGGCTTTAGTCCTTGCTCAAACCGTCTCGCCTTCCTCTCATCCGTGTGAACTTGATACGGGGCGAACCTTGCCAACTTGTTGAATTTAGTCGCATAGTCAGGCACGCTCATATTTCCCTGCTTCAACTCTAGAAATTGAACCTCCATCTGGTTCTGTGAACTAGTTGGGAAATACATTTCGAAAAACATCTCTTTGAATCTCTCCCACATAATTACACCTTCACCTCCTCACACTTTGTTTGCTTGCCACCAGTAGCTAGCCTCAGACTTCAGTATAAACGTTGCAAAAGCGATCTTCTGGTCTTCTCTAACCCTAGCAACGTCGAAAACCTTCTCCATTTCCATAACCCACGTTTGAGCCTCGATTGGGTTCATGGAACCTTTGAACTCTGGCGGTCCCACCGCCTTGAAGTCCTTAAACGTTGTGTTTGGTGGAGCTTGAGGTTGGTTATTCATGGCTCCAGTCAATAAGTTCACCAACTGCTGCACGGGATTATTGTTGGCATAATTGTTATTATTGGTTGACTCTTCTTGAGCCGGTTGACGTTGTTGTCTTCTCCTTGGCGCCATTTTTCTATTAAATAAACGATTTATTAGAACTTTATTTATTTCTCTAAATAGTTAAGGCATTACTCAACAATTTAACATATCACTTAACACATCATCCCAAACAACGTGATATATTTGCATTCAAATCAAAGTTTTAACATTAAACGATAGCATAACTGCTATTTACATCAACTATCCTGGAATAAAGAATCCACAGGATTTAAAACATTCAAATATTCTTTCGTTCATAAACACGTCGAAATTTACATATATAAAACTAATTAAGTCTTTCACATAATTAAACAAATTCTATCCTTTATCATCAAGGTCTTTGAATAGCCTTGCCACGCTCCTCATCCATGATAACGAGACATCGTCTCCGCGATCCAACATATATGATGGAAGTCCTTGAAACTGGATGTGGTATCTCAAAACTCGATCTTGGGCCTCATCCATTGCATGATTAAGTGTAGAGTATGTTTCCCCAATCTTCGCTTTCTTTGCACGACTATTATCCTCTGCACGATCAGCTCGACGCGATTCTCTTACCCGGCCTTTCCTCTCGCTATGTTCAACCTTTCGGATGTTTCCTTGATTCCTTCTTGATTTCTCTATCTCTTGGTCTTATCTTGATTTGACCCTTCTCATGGACCAAATCCCATTCTACATTTTCCGATCGAGAGTGAAGAGTCGAAATCTCTCTCTTCTTCGCTTTCAGAGTAATATGTTGAATAACCGCTTCGCTTCGGGCCAAATCCTGGACCTCGTCTCGTAACTCCACGTTATGGTCGTATAACGTGTCATACATCTCAGCATCAACGGTGTACCGTGGTAACTCCTCTTCTTCCTCTTCCTCTTCCTCTTCCTCAACAAATTCCTCCTCAAGATCCTCCTCAGGATCAGTCTCGGGCTCATGCTCCTGACCAACAACGATGATCAATGGAGATGACTCCCTCTGTACTGCTCCCTAACGACATGAATGTCTCGGGGCTCCTCCTCTGTCGGTACTTTAGGTACACGAGGTTCTTCCTCCCCAGCTTGACTAGCTTCTCCAACATTCGACATCCTGACAATAAAATTTTAAGTTTTAGTTACTAAGTCGTATCATCTAATGCATACTTTAACACATAAACACATAAGGTCTTTTATTATCTTCAATGAATTACATAAATTCATTTCTTATAACTCGATAAGAGTTTTCCATCACTATCTTCTTTCTATAAGGCTACTATCTATCAAGGTTATTCCCCACCTAAGGTTCATAACCTCTGACTTTGATATTAACTTGACACCCCCAAATCCAGGTTACTTCAATTCCACAGGATTTGGTGTTCTTTCATACAAATATCATCTATCTATCTACCCATAATAAATGCAAACCATGCAATAGATAGAAATAATAATAAATCTCCCCTTATAGGGTTACATCAACTACATAATAAATACAATCTCAAAGTTACTCTAACCTTAAACATCATCATGGAATCATAAACAATTAAGTCTTAAACAACATCATTAACTTAAGTCTTAAACAAATACATCATCATATAAAACAACAAGTCTTCATCACTTGTTAACCTTGCCCTTGCCTTTACTAGTAGAAGGTTTGTCGGTTCTTTCGTTCTTAACTGCAATGTTATTATTACGCAAGAGTGAGCACAAATGCCCACAAGTATAACAATGAAATAACAGTATAATAACATACGAGTGAATCAAAGACATCTGAATAAAAGCTCAACTTTTGAATTAAGAATGAATAACAAGAATTAAAAGATTTCTGAGGGTCATAAGACGTCCTAGGTTATCAAGGGTTATACTTGAAACCTTTAACAGTCATAAGACTATGGACCTTTCTACTCGTACTTAGGGGGATCAGCCCTTAGTACCATACTGTGCACAATATCTTAACGCTAAAGCGTAAATAATCCCCTATTAAAGGGTTGTTCATCTTAGTTTGACATCGGAGTCCGCACCAAAGGAAGTTTGGTTTGGGTAAGCTTCAATAAGTACCCACAAAAATCTGACCCAAAACCGACTACCAACCCTAACAAAGCGATAGTCCACGGTCTGAACTCCTCGACAAAAGATAGCCCACTCATGGTTTCTTTGGCATTGGCATAAAACTCGACAAAACAATCCCCATGGGTAAAACGAACAATCCCCATTGGAGTAGCATTGGAGCAGCTACCCAACCCATCCTCTTTCTCTAATCATTTCCCAAAGCTAGCCATCCTGTTTCTCGGGCTTGAAACCTCGTTCCCTCACAAAAGTTTTGGCCACTATCCCGTAGTATTCCATTTGGGCCTCAAGATTGATAAACTTTTGTGAGGTCGACAATGTCCTCACTTTGGTTGCTTGGAGGAAGATGATTCTCGAGTCTGCGGAATGTGCTCTCTTTGGCCCCATAGCGAGATGATAAAGAAAACTATTAATTGAGAGAAGAATTTGGTGAGAAAATGCTCTCACGAATACCACCACTCCGAACTTACTATCTTGACAACTCTCACAAACCCTAAGTCTATCTTTTGTGTCTAAATGGAGGAGAAGAAGAAGAATTTGAATGTGGGAAGGATAACTAAACACGTAGAATGCATAGTGGTGAGAAGTTAGAATTTTGAAAAGAAACGGCTTGGAAGAGGAGAAGAGATAGGCGTCGATTTTTAGGGAGAGGCGTGGAGAGACACATGTTCAAAAGAAATTAAGCGATATAAGAGTTGGAGTGGGACACGCTTTTAAAAACATAAAATTTTTTTTCGTAGAACTCGGCGCGGGCATACGCTACTGATGATTTTATACTATGAATGATGGGCATGCCAAAATCGCCATGGCGTAAGTGGTTGCATTTGTGCCTTTTATAGTTATCAGAGATTAATGTGGAAAAAGAGCTGGTGGTGCGCCAGTAGACTAGAAGTGCAACTAATTATGGTGTGGTGCACCATATTTGAATCTATTTATATCTTGTGCCACCGCGCCACCATACCCTAACCAAAAAGCTGAAGCTGCACTTGAAGTAAGAAATCAGTAGCTAATTACATCCTTCACTTAACTAACCCGCATATAAACACATTTACAATTATAAGATATACCCAATTCTGCAAATCCAAATATGTACTAAATAATATGTAAGAATGAATATATCCAAAAGAATGCTCTATATGCTACTCCTAACCAAAATGATATGCACAATCAACTCCAACAAAACTTATATCAAAAATTTATTCTATCAAGAATTAAGAATGAAATAAGAAATAGACATGATTCAAAAGAATTAAACAAGAGGTAAGGATAGAAATAATGGGGTGCCTCCCATTGAGCGCTAAGTTTATAGTCATTAGCTTGACTATCTCTCGATTCAATCATGTAGTAGAAAGAATTGAGGTGACTTTTTTCGCTGTCAACCTCACCACCATAATAGTGCTTAAGCCGTTGTCCATTGACCTTGAAAGGCTTGTCTAGGAACTTATCAAATATCTCAATCGCACCATGTGGATAAATCATCTTCACAAAGAAATGGCCCCGACCACCTTGACTTGAGCTTCCCCAGAAATAGTTTAAGTCTTGAATTAAACAATAGAACTTTTTGCCCCGGCTCAATTACTCTTTCCATAATCTTGCGATCATTCCATCTCTTCACCTTTTCTTGTATAATTTGGAGTTCTCGTGAGGCTTGCAATCTGAATTCATCCAACTCATTGAGTTAGAGTAGACATTTTTTCTCCGTAGCCTTCAAGTCAAAGTTTAACTTCCTTATTGCCCAATACGCCTTATGTTCGAGCTCCATGGGAAGGTGACAAACCTTTCCATATACAAGTTGAAATGGTGACATTCCCAATGGTGTCTTATAAGCGGTCCTGTAAGCCCATACAACATCATCATCTAGCTCAACGACCAATCCTTCCTTGTGGGATTCACTATCTTTTAAAGAATTCTCTTCATTTCATGATTCGACACCTCTCGCTTGACCATTAGTCCGGGGATGGTAAGTTATAGAAATACGATGACTCACCCCACACTTACTCAGCAGAGTCTGTGAATCGATGATTACTGAAATGGCTGCCCTCATCATTAATAATGGCCCTTGGAGTCCCAAACCTTGTCGAAAAAATGCTCCTTTGTAAAAATCTTAGAACTACCTTGGCATCATTAGTTGGAAGATCTACCACTTCCACCCACTTAGAAACATAGTCGACTGCCAATAAGATATACAGGTTCCGACATGAAGAAATGAAAGGACCCATGAAGTCTATCCCCAAACATCAAAAAATTTTACCTCGAGGATTGTGTTCAAAGGCATTTCATTTCTCTTTGATATGTTCCCGACTCTCTGACATCTATCACATTTCTGAACAAAACTGTAAGCATCTTTAAAAATTGTTGGCCAGTAGAATCCTGCTTGTAAAACTCTAGCCGTTGTCCTTTCACCACCGTAATGACCTCCATACAATGACGTGTGGCAATCCTGCAAAATACCCTCTGTCTCGCTATATGGAATACATCTCCTTATCATCTGATCGGCACATTGTTTAAACAAGTACGGTTCATCCCATATAAACTACTTCACATCATGCAAAAACTTCTTATTTTGATATCCAATCAAATCTAAAGGGATGATTTTGCTCACTAAGTAGTCAGCATAGTCTGCGAACCAGGGCACTTCACCTTTCACCACAAATAACTGCTCATCTGGGAAGGACTCATTAATCACAACCTTGTCATCTACATCCCTTCTCGGATTTTTCCAGTCTAGATAAGTGGTCCGCCCCTTGATTCTTAGTCCCTTTCCTGTCCTTGATTTCCAAATCAAATTCTTGCAACAGAAGTATCCACCTGATTAGTTGAGGCTTTGCATCTTTCTTTGCCACCAAATACCGAATTGCTGCATGACCTTGTACACTATCACCCTAGTCCCAATCAAATATGCACAAAACTTGTCAAAAGCATACACAACCGCTAAAAGTTCCTTTCTCCGTGGTGGTATAATTCAACCGAGCATTAGTGAGGGTCTTGCTCGCATAGTAAATCACATGAAAGATCTTATCCCTTCACGGCCCAAAACAGCCCCCACAACAAAGTCACTTGCATCACACATCAATTCAAATGGTGTCAAGGTGCTATAGTTAACTTTCGTAGTTAACTTTCTATACTTATCAATCTGGTGTTGTGATCACTGGTGATATAGTTAACTTTCTCTTCAAATGCTCAAATACAGACATGCATTCTTTATCGAACTTGAACTATGCATCCGTCTCCAATAAACTACAAAGTGGCTTTGTGATCTTGGAGAAGTCTTTAATAAACCTCTTGTAGAAGCATGCATGCCCTAAAAAATTGCGAACACCTTTAATAGAATTAGGTGGAGGCAAATTCTCAATGGTCTCTAACTTAGCTCGATCCACCTTTAATCCTTTCTTTAAAACTTTGTGTCCCAATATGATACCCTCTTATACCATAAAATGGCACTTTTCCCAATTCAAAACAAAATTCATTTCAACACATCTCCTCAATACCATAACTAGATTTTCTAAACACAAGTCAAATGAATCATAGAATCTTCGAAAAGTCATCCATAAAGACTTCCACATTGTGCATATCCATTGCCATCATACACCAAAAAATGTGGTAGGGGCATGTGACAACCCGAAAGACATCCTTCGAAAGTGAATAAATGGACATGTGAAAGTTGTCTTTTCCTAGTCTTCTCGAGCTATCATCGTTAGAGTTTGTGCCAAGGCCAATTATTTAATATAATCTTAACATTTTGATATTATATTTGATTGAATAAATAAATGATTTTATTATGGACATGTAATATAATTGTTAACATAATAAAATTCTTAGAATAGTGATACAAATTATATAGTTTCAAGTATGTGACTTGAACATGAGATTATATGATACTAAGCGTGACAATAGTAAATACAAGCATGAAACCTTAAACAACATAGACAACCAATCACGTGAAACCAAGCACCAGAGGGGGGAATCGAACCGAATCGCTACGTATAAAAGAAGGGAAAGTCAAGCATATGAAAACTACGAGACCAAACCCATCTATACCGAACCCCAAAAAACCAAAGTCGAAACCCAGAGAGTCAAGCCAAGCCGAAACCCCGGTTAACACAACATCCCCCACTTCCAGAAGACAAGGAGGAACCTCAAGACGAGCCGAGATGCCAAGTGGATGCCACTCTGATCCTTTATCGCCACAAGGCCGAACAGAGATCTGGATCAAGAGGCTACCAAACCCAAAACTGATGTAAGCAATAGTTGAACCACACCAACGAAGAGGCCGAACTGCCATGGAAACCGAACACACATAGGCAATTTGGCATGTTTATGAACAATCGAGTTCACTGCCTGAAGTTTGAAACACGAGGGAGAAGATCGAACTAAAATGCATTGCAAAGAAGAAGAGGATGCTGTAGCATAGGAGGACTACGAGAGCCAGTAAGAGAGGACCAAACCATCTTGACCGAACCCCCAAAGCCGAAGCCGAATCTCCGAAGCCGGAACCAAATCCCTAACTTCAAGACAAGAGGAAGAACCACGAAGCCAGCCCAGACCTTTACTGGCCACAAAGCCGAACCCAGCTATGGACTAAAGATGCTACCCAACATGGAAAGAGGCAATAGCAAACCAAACCAAAACAGAGGCCGAATTGCCAAGGAGACCGAACTGCCGAACCCCATGGAATGATGTAATGGTCCTCTAACTTTTGAAATCACTATATTACTACACGAATTTATGTACTTTGATATCATCAAATGTCACCTTTAATAGGGTGGACTATAATGGTGATTATTGGGTACATCATGAATTGTGTGAGGAATATGAGTGATCTAGATGGAATTTAACCCTCCTATATATTAGGGATGATATCTATAGGCCTCTTGATTGAGTAGGACTATGAAATGCATGGCCATGCTCAAATAGTGATTTGTTTCATATAGTCTACTCATTGATCAAGAAAACTCAGATTAAATTATGAAGAGTATGACACATTCCATGACTCGAGTTTAATCTAGGATATTAAGGTTAAAAGGGTTAAATTACATTGAAACATTGGTCATTTAAAAGGTTGCATCGAATCATCGATCTTATTATTACTTGGGTAGCGGTGATACAAAATTCAAATGCAATTTAATAATACAAATTGCCGTGTAAAATACGACAAAACATAAAAGAGAGTTTTAATAAGAATATTGTCATCTATACAATATCCACACTCAAAGGAGTCCTCATTACATTTATTGTCACACTATTTAATGCAGAATAGTGAGGACTACTAATACTATCATCTGGGATCATCACTCCATTCCCCGACTAGTCTCTAAGCTACGTTCTCATTTCTCAAGAAAACGGTGAAAGAAAGGGTGAGCTCAACTAGCCCAAAGAAGAAATATTATGACTAAGATAATGCAGAATAAATTATCGTTAGCCTTCATGATGTTAAACCGATACAATATAACAAACATCAAGTTTAAGCTGCATGATGAATAAGCAATCCATTAAAAGAGTCAAGTAGAGAATAAAATCTACTAACCTAATGAATGCTTAGAGGCTTACATTCTCAACACCTTTTCAAGGATAAATTTTTTTGACTTGCAATCTATTCTAACTAGGAATTTTGGTTCAATAAATCTCTCAAATTTTTAATACATAAAACTAATGATAAAATTTCTTTTTAATAGTAATCTTATATTTTAATTGTGTAGGATTCCATGCGCTGTAATGGAAAGCGAACAATTTGTTCATCGTAAGTAGGAGTTAACTTTTGTTTAAGTATGCCACCGAACCCAATGTCGGAGGCATCGGTTTCAACTATTTTGAAAGTGAATCGTTTGAAATGCCAAGCGAGGCAAAACCTTAACATATTTTTTTAACTTGTAGGACTGACGAAGTATGAATGTTAGTCCATGGGGAGGATTACTTTGTGTGTTATTTGAAAGAGAGGCTTACAAATCTTCTTGAGGTCCTTGTAAAACTTGCCAATATAGTTGAAAGAGAGCCAAGAAACCTCTCAGAATGAGTTTTTGTCGGTAATCTTATCTGGGGAACCTATTCAACGAATTGAATAGCTCTGTCTAATTGGCCGCGTGAGTCCATGATAGAGGATTAATCCGAGAAACCCGACTTTAGTCGTAAATGCAGACACATTTGGAAGGAGAAAGAACAAGACCATTGGTTTTAACATTCTAAAGAACTAATTTAAATGTTTAATATGCTCTTCAATAGTCTTAGAGAATACTAGGATATAAATCGATGTAAACAATGATAAAATGATGAAAGGATTCAAAATA